>CM059289.1:2180000-2300000 GCA_030340665.1 Neosalanx taihuensis | reverse complement strand
CACACACATCATGCCTGCAGACCTTTGTTTTCTCAGCAGTACTAAATAGTATTTAGGTCATACCAAAACAATCAGCTTAATACTAGATCACATCATACAGTAGGCTTGGCGGAGCTTTGACACTATTGTCTACATGCATAATGAACATACGTGGATGCAAGCATGGGCACCTGGCCATAGCCTTTATGAATTCTGCAACCTCAGTAGAAAGCAGATCCCCACATGGGACCCATTTGTCCTTCGTTGGTGCCCTTGAGTCTTTCCCTCAACATCCACCAACCCCCCTCTGCTTCATCCCTCCATCCCTTCATCCCTTCATCCTTCCATCCCTCCAGCCCCTGCTCTGTCTGATCTTACAGGACGTTATACACCCACAGGGGTTAGGATTGCGGCAACCTAATCTGTCTCCGGTACAGACAGACATAGGCTCTTGAAGGAAGTGCATTGATTGGACATATTGAATGTCAGCCGTTCGAGAATTAGTTTCTTTTGTTCATTGTGTGCGATTAGAGAGTACTGTTAACTTCACATATACATTACTGCAATTTAATATAATTTCAATGAAGATATATGGAAATGTGCTGTGTTTTTTTTTAATTGTGGAATGTCAGTGAGCATCACCGAAGCTTGGCCTCACCAGATCATTTGTCCCCCCCCCCCCCCCCCCCCCCAGATTTAGGATGCCAGCTGTCTAGTTCCCTTTGTGTTGCAGGGGGGAGTGCAGTATGCTGCGCACTGCTGTCAAGATCAGACTATGAACCCCCACCCACCACCCCACTTCTTCATCCCTAAACACACACACACACACATGCTCACGTCCTTCCTTCTCCATTTTACCCAAATAACACTCCACCTGTCACTCAATATCCCCATTACCGTCCTCCCAGCACTTTCAAAACACCCCAGATGGGACAATGATCTGATTAAAATGATTTAGCAGTTTAGGGATTTCTCTACTCAGACATTTTGTGTGTCTGCTGCTACAATCATAGATTTAGATTCGCTGGCATGGTCCAATGACAGGTGGATTAGTGGCCTGTTGTGAGCCAAATGCTTTTTGGATTTTCAACATGTGAACCATTTTATTTTGTTCCCTGGACTTTTGTATCTGCCTGCACTTTCCATTCAGATATTTATGACAGCAGATTTGAGCCTGATGACTTATTGATCTGCTGTAAAACGTGAGCACTGAAGGGTCATTAATATTTCATTCACAGAACTTGCTGAACCATGCACTTGCAAACGGTTTCCTTTATGCAATTTCCTATAAATCTCCAAAGCCTTGGGATACAGTCAATGATTTTTCGCTCGTTTAGCTGACAATCTGTATCCCAATGATTCATACAAGAATGTGTCTATACAAAATATAACATTCTTTTAAATTATTTCTTTACTTTTCGAGCTATGAAGTGTTTACCAAAATCTCTTATGAAAAGATTTTCATGCTACCTCTGTCTTTTTGTGCAGGATACATCCAGGATTACCTCATACCCTCAGTGTGCCAGAACACAAAGGAGGCAGGGTTGCCTAGAGGGGTCCCCAGTGTCCTCTCCTTGGGACCCCTGTACTCCCCGGAAAATGTGGGCGGGGGGAGCGGGGGAGAGGAGTTCTCCGATCATGACATGGAGCGTCCTGACAGCCCCCACTCCAGCGCTGCCGAGTCGGAAAGCAGCTGCTGTCTGGAGTCTGAGAGCTCTGAGGGCTTCTCTCCTGCCTTCCTCATCTCCGATGGCCGCTCCCGCAGAGCTTCCAGTCAGAGGTGCCCCCGCAAGGGAAGTAACCCTGACAGCAACGATGAAGTAAGCTCTGCGGAGTCAACACCAACCAAAGGGAAGTCCAAGGGGCCGGGACGTTACACGTGCAGCGAATGCGGCAAAACCTACGCCACCTCCTCCAACCTGAGTCGCCACAAGCAGACGCATCGCAGTCTGGACAGCCAACAGGCCAGGAAGTGCCCCACCTGCCATAAGGCCTACGTATCCATGCCTGCGCTTGCCATGCACATGCTCACGCATGATTTGCGCCACGAGTGCAACGTGTGCGGTAAGGCGTTCAGCCGTCCCTGGCTCCTGCAGGGTCACATGAGGTCACACACGGGGGAGAAGCCCTTTGCCTGCGCCCACTGTGGCAAAGCGTTCGCTGACCGATCTAACCTGCGAGCCCACATGCAGACACACTCGGCTTTCAAGCACTATACCTGCAAGCGGTGTGACAAGAGCTTCGCGCTGAAGTCTTACCTGAACAAGCACTATGAGTCAGCCTGTTTCAAAGGATCTGGGGATGAGGATGACTGCAGTTCCGAAGACTGAGCAAGTCACATCCACGACACCTACAACATTGTGGAACTTTGTTCCATCCATGTTAAGAGATATTCAGTTAGCTGTTCAGAAAATACATGTATTATGAAGAGGTTATTCATATAACTGAAATCTCTCTTGCACGTCTTCCTTGTCCCGCCTTTTACTGAAAGCAATAACAAAAAAATTATACAAATTATAAAAAGCAATAACGCCACCTTCGTTTCTTCTTACAAATTGAAGATAATATTAATAACGGACTCCAAGTGCAAAAGGTGGATGTTTTGGACTCAATTCTAAACGATGGACTGTTTATTTGGCTGCAATATTTCCAGTCGTATTTTGTTAACCAGAGAGCTCTTAATGACTTAATTTCTTTATTGTTATATATTTATTATTGTGTATTTGTTTATTTATGTAGTAATTACTATTTATTGATCAGATAATCTGATTATTTATTTCTTAATGAATTGTGAAATTGTGCACTGTGCATCTATTTATTTAATTTATAAATTGAACATCTGATTAATAAAACTCAGTATTATATTTCAAGCCAGTGCTGTAAATGGTTTCAACCATAGTAGTTTTTGATATATAAATCTATGCACTATAAAGGAGACAAAATGTATTTTAAACCTACATTTGAACCTATGGACACAATATACTCACACCCAATGTGGTTATACTTCAAATGTGAAAAGTATTATTTTTCCCAATTTTATGAAGTCTTGATATTGTAGCTTCATGGGCTACTGTAACTGCCCCTATGTAGCTATAAAACGTTGCAATTTTGATTAACGTCAACTGATCCTTTTAAATTGATTGCCGCAATGACCTCCCTAAATATACTATAAACATCAGTCAGTCATTTAATGGCTTGAAATGTTATCAGGATTGGGTCATAATAAAGATATCATTATTCTAGAAATCTACATTATTTCAAAATAATCCAAGCAGAAAACATCTGAAATTTCAGTGTCTCAAATTAATTTAACACATAACACAAGACTTTTTGAAGGTTGTAGAATATTGTGATCTCTTTCAATAGGGTAATCCTTTTCTGAACTGTAGTATCTTTGCTTCCCAGCAGAGGGGGAAGTCACCTTCACTGGACAGGTTTGGAACAGGGGTCCTCAACCCTGGCCCTTGAGGGCCACTGTCCTGACAGTTGTAGATGTTTCTCAGCTCTAGCATCATCCATCATTGGGTTACATACATTTATTTTGTGTCAGCATGCCCAAATGGAGCATTCATTTCTTGCATGTTACCAACCATAAATACTAACAAGGAAGATGAACGACATTTCAAACACATGAGCGTGTGAGAAACTCACTCATGGAGCATACAGAGTTGTACAGGTTTCCTCCTGGTGTGTTTATACATCCCAGCTTAACCTGTGGTCCAGAAAACTGCCTATCCCTTGTTTTGGGTCAAAGTCTTCTCATGGCTTCGTATTATCCTCCAAACAGCACCATGCTAGTGGGCTGGGGACAGGATATGTACTGGGTTGGGTGTCATGAGAACCAGGCTGCCCTGACCCGACTGGTCCGAATGGGGACACCCCCCCCACCCCCACCCCCCACCCCCACCCCCCACCTTCCCCCAAGGCTCCTCTTAGACCCACAGTCCCCAGAGAAAAATTATCTGTGCAGTCTGATGTGCTGTCAAGACTATTTGGAGACATGATGCTGCTCATAAAAACGCACACAACTGTATGAAGACTAAATCATATACATTTTGGTGTCATTTTGCCCTTAAAGATCCTACGTGAACTTCAAATACCTTACAGACACTGTCACGCACACACACACACACAACCACATTCTTAAAGAATGCAGTCATAACAGCTTTACACATGTGTACGTGTAGCTGCACGAGTAAGGTAGGGGCGCCAGCCTCTTTCTTGTCTTTGGTCTATAAAGGAGGAAGACAAACACAGACCCTCAGCCATCCCCCATATCCAGAGCAGGTAGGGTCACCAGAAGGCTAGAGCGGATGGCCCTTTTTTAATAGCCTCCTTTATCAAATATCTGTCTTTAGAAGTTGGAACAGGAGAGAGGAGCTTTTATGGCCGTCTTGTCGATACGTCTGGACTGATAAAATCATTGACCGGAGACAAGACAAGGGGCCTGCAGTCCCCAGTGACCCAGGAGGAAGTTGTCTAACATGGGCTAGAAGAAAAGACTGCCGACGTCGACTTCGCGTGTGAGGAGACTTCCTGGAACAAGGAGGTTTGACGTTCTGGTTGTCTGGTAAGGAGCGCAGTTTCTAAGGCGTGGTTGGGTTGGTGGTTGTGGAGGCTGGAGTGACAACAAGTTAGTTTATCTGCCCTAGGGTCTAATGGGACATCACCAGCTTTTGGATAAGCTTCCCAAAAGAAATATTTCCTTTTTCCCCTGTATTTCCACAATATTGTCTTTAGCGCAAGATAAATAATTCCACTATAAAACGACACAGTAAAATGTAATTCTCTTGGGTTCTGTACACAGTGAATCATGCTGATGTCATAACTTGACCATGGTAAAATGTGTTTTTTGTGAAAAATACAAAGTCAAAAGTTTGTCTTGTGCGTGGGATATACAGTGGGGCAAAAAAATATTTAGCCAGCCACCAACTGTGCAAGTTCTCCCACTTAAAAAGATGGCTGTAATTTTCATCATAGGTAACCTTCAACTATGAGAGACAGAATAAAATTAAAAAAAGAGAAATTCACGTTGATTTTGGGCTTTCCACTCGTTACCTGTATTAATGCACCTCTTTAGATTAGATTCAACTTTATTGTCATTACACAGGTACAAGTACAGGGTAACAAAATACAGTTAGCATCCAACCAACCCCCGCCCACCACCTACGGTCGCCTGCTGACAACCGTCTAGTGGTACCCCCCCCCTTAAGAGTGCCAGAGCCCAACACAAGCTCTTCCACTGCCTGGCTCCCCAATGGTGGAATCAACTCCCCACCTCCATCAGAAGCACAGACTGCCTTCTCACCTTCAAAAGAAGGCTTAAAACTCACTTATTTCGAGAATGTAATGGCATTTAGGAATAGTATGGTACTTAACGTAATCTAATGTTGTTCAGAACTACTTGTCGGTCCCCATATGGTGACTCGCCAGTGTTGTTGTTTTCTTGCTTTATTGTTCGCAATCGTTGTGTTATGCTTGTCTTATAGCTCTTCCCTTGGCACTCATTGGTTCTCACGATGTATGTTTCACAATCTAAAACCCCACTGTCTATGACGTTGCTATGCTCAGTGATCAATACTCTTTGTAAAAGTTCTCTCTTGTAAGTCGCTTTGGATATAAGCGTCTGCTAAATGAATAAATGTAAATGTAACCAGAAGTGCAAAACAATTATTACAACAGAATATAACAGTATACTCAGATTATATGCCATTGAAGTTCACCATGACAGGTGATGTTCCCTCAGTGTTCTCAGGTAAAAGAGACGCTGGTGAGCCTTCTTGATCAGGCTGGAGGTGTTGGTAATCCAGGACAGGTCATCCGAGATGTGGATCCCCAGGAACTTGTAGCTGGACACACGCTCAACGGCCATCCCGTTGATGTAAATTGGGTCGTGCGTGCCTCCCCTCTTCTTCCTGATGTCCACAATAAGCGCCTTGGTTTTTGTGGCTTTAAGGAGCAGGTTATTGTCACCACACCACATGGCCAGGTGCTGTACTTCCTCTCTGTATGCTGTCTCATTGTTGTTGGTGATGAGGACAATCACCATGGTGTCATCAGCAGACTTAATGATGATCCATACGTCAGCTTGCAGTCATGGGTGAAGAGGGAGTAGAGGAACGGGCTGAGCACACATCCCTGTGGTACACCTGTGTTGAGTGTGATGGTGGAGGAGCAGGAGTGAGCTGACCTAACATGCTGAGGACTTTTGGTCAGAAAGTCCATAATCCAGTGGCAGAGGGAGGTGTTGATGCCCAGCTCAGTTTGGTGATTAGCTTGGAGGGGATGACAGTTTGAAAGCTGAGCTGAACACTACAAACAACATACGCGCGTATGTGTTGTTGTTGTCCAGGTGTGTGAGCACAGAATGCAGCGCTGAGGAAACTGCGTCGTCTGTGCTCCTATTTCTGAAGTAGGCAAACTGATGAGGGTCAAGTGTGGGCGGAAGGTCGATCTTCAAGTGTGCCAGGACCAGTCGCTCGAAGCACTTCATGACAATGGGTGTGAGTGCTACAGGGCGATAGTCGTTCAGGCACGACAGGCTGGAGTTCTTCAGCACCGGTATGATAGAGATGGATTTGAAGCATGCCGGCACAGCTACTTAAGCAAGGGACAGGTTGAAAATGTCTGTAAAAACTTGTGCAAGCTGCTCAGCGCTTGCTCTGAGCACACGGCCAGGGATACTTTGGAACAAAGTAACAAAGGCTACCATCAGTAACACACTACGCCAGTACATGTCCGGGCCTGTTTGAAGTTTGCTAGAGAGCCATGTCATATGGTCAGATGAAACCAAAATAGAACTTTTTGGTAAATACTCAACTTGTCGTATTTGGAGGAGAACAAATGTTGAGTTGCATCCAAAGAACACCATACCTACTGTGAATCATGGCGGTGGAAACATCATGCTTTGGGACTGATTTTCTGCAAATGGACCAGGACGACTGATCCGTATAAAGCAAAGAATGAATGAGGCTGCGTATCATGAGATTTTGAGAAAAAACCTCCAGGGGCATTGAAGATGAAACGCGGCTGTGTCTTTCAGCATGACAATGATCCAAAACACACCACCTGGGCAAAGTGGCTTCGTAAGAAGCATTACAAGGTCCTGGAGTGGCCTAGCCAGTCTCCAGATCTCAACCCCATAGAAAATCTTTGGAGGGAGTTGAAAATCTGTGTTGCCCAGCGACAGCCCCAAAACATCACTGCTCTAGAGGAGATTTGCATGGAGGAATGGGCCAAACTACCAGCAACTGTATGTAAAAACATTGTGGCGACTTACAGAAAACGTTTGACCTCTGTCATTGCCAACAAAGGGTTTATAACAAAGTATTGAGATTAACTTTTGCTATTGACCAAATACTTATTTTCCACCATAACTTGCAAATAAATTCTTATAAAATCAGACAGTGTGATTTTTCTTTTTTTCTTACTCTGTCTCTACTCACTCTCTGTGTACCTATGATGGACATTACAGGCCTCTTCTCATGTTTTTTAGTTGCAGAACTTGCACAATTGGAGGCTGACTAAATAATTTTTAGCCCCACTATAGGTCTTGTCTGGTGGTCAGGATGGTCATTGGATTGTTTTAGTGGCAGGGAATCTCCACCTGTCCTGATTCTTCAAGATGACATCTGCTGTGCAAGAAGATCTGTATCTCGAGGTGAGAAGGAATGAGAAAGAGAAACAGAGAGAGACTGAAGGGCAGGAGCCGGGGGGAGGGAATCGGGGGGACAGGGAGGGGGCGCGGGGGGTTGATGAGTAAAGGCAGAGCGTTGTTTTGGTGTCACTTGAAAGCCTATCCTGTTGCTCCTGTCCTCTCAGTTCTCTCAAGGAGGTTGGATAAAATATAAAGTCCCATTTTGGCTAAAGATCAGTCACGCTGCCAACCACCACTCGAAAAGAAAAATATACAAGGATCAAAATAATCCAAATCATGTCTGTCTAAATAAGGTCATAAGGCATTTTCACATGCTGAAATGTAAAGCATATTCGCTTTTTTCAGATTTTCAATTTCATGTTTAGCTCAAAAAACCTGTCTACTGTCAACATTACAAGTACAGTATAGTCTTTTAAAATTATACATCCTATTGCGGGAAAACTTCAAAAATGAACTTAACAGGACATTAAAGTGTCTCTTTCATGGATGCCAAGCAGTCACTACAAGCAGTGATGAGACCAAGTCAGACACAATATTATGTTAGCTCCAGCAGACTAGTGCTGTGGCAACATGCTGAGCAAAGACTGTGGTCAGACATGTTGATTTACCTACTCCATCAAGAACAGCTGGATGTACGAACGGGGGAGTAATTCTGTCAGGTTGTCCAAAGAAGCTGCTTTGAGCTCCACATTGCTCCAGTTATCTCATGCTCTGTGGAAATCCTTGGATTTAATAGGCTTCAAATTGTCTGTGATATTTTTCCACGCAAATTGTTTGTGTTCAGTTTTATATACCCCGTCTCTTTCTTTAGCTGTAATTCCTTTCCAGTTTCACACCTCACCCACCACACTTCATTAACCCCTAATCACCTCAACAGGTTTTAAATTACATTCCTCAGAGGGGGTCAAAGAATGTACACAGGTTACACTTCCAAACTGTGAGACGGAGAAGAGAGAGTGTGTATGTGTGTAGGGGTCATGTTGCTGCTCTGGGTAAGCGTAGTAAAAATCTACAGTGTCCTGGTTTATGGGTGGAAATGGGTCTTCTGCAGGTCACTGTTGTTGGTGCAGCTGAGCCCAAAGCAGAGACCTGTCAGGAGGTTGTGTTTGTGAAAACAGGCCCCTTTGATGACACTCTCTACTGTTCAATCTGGAAACCATTTGCTTTTTTCACAGAGAAAGTCTAATGGGGTCTCGGTCAGCTCCAGCCAGCATCTGCTTAGTGTTTATTTACCCACACAGCACTTAACCCATTAGACAAACTTAGTGAGGCACACTGTTGAGCCACTGGTAGTTTGGCCTCTGACGATGGACACTGAGTGCTTATTGTGCTGTCTAATTGTCTAATTCATGAACTACTTCTTTACTGTGCAAAGTTCACACACTTTCTCTCTCACTTTCAACAAACACTGCAATAATTTGGCTCCAATGGCTCCTTTTCCACCAATTTTTTGGGGGGAATAATTCTATTGGAAACATTAAATTAAGTAATGTAACCGGTTAGAATGCGATATTCTGAATATAATATTTTTATGACATTTTATAGCATATCAGAGACCACATGGAATGACTGTAAACCAACACATTGTGTAGTTGTTTAGTGTTGTACTGTACAACCCTGTTTTTAGGAATTGATGTCCCAAACGACACTATTGGCTCCCAGCATGACTTGTAGAAGCCCTCCCCTTGTGTTGAGGAGCTACAGTCTGAGCTATAAGAGCACACTGACCATCCGACGGACCATCCTATGGGGACATGTCAATCTCTGTTTTTTAGGGGGAGTTCTTTCCCGTTTTCATTGCAAACGGCATAGTTGTCAAAGGAAGTCAGGATAATTTTGGTGATAGGCAAACTATTTAGCCGTTAATGCGGGAATATTTGAGATAGTATTACTGACTTCGGTTTTAATCATTTTGTTTATCATGGCTTTTACAATGTTGAGGCCAATATCAACTCATCCGTTTTCCTACCAGCCTCCGGACCTCAACACCATGTCCGACGACGACGAGAACCGGAGCGAGAGTGACGGCAGCTCGGATCAGAGCTACGGATGCTGCGCGAGCTCGGGGAAATACCGAAAGATGTCTCGCGTCGTTGGGGTTGGTGGGGTGGTTGTGGTCAAACAACGAAACGTCGCCAACGCCAGGGAACGAGACCGTACACAGAGTGTCAACACCGCCTTCACTGCGCTTAGAACACTAATACCCACCGAGCCGATGGACAGAAAACTTTCCAAAATTGAAACTCTCCGACTGGCTTCCAGCTATATCTCGCATCTGGCCAACGTCCTCGTGCTTGGGGACGGGCGCGAGGATGGGCAGCCTTGCCTGAGCGCAGTGTACCGCGCGCGTGATGGAGAGGCCAAGCAACCGAAAACTATATGCACGTTCTGCTTGAGCAGTCAAAGAAAAGGGGTACGTAACATGTCAAATGTGAATTATATGTCATATGTACAACTTTAAACAGATGTGTATGTCGTATGTGAATTCTGTTAATACATTACAAAGGTGCATGATCATTTGATTACGTCTTTAGGCTACTTGCAAGGATAGGCATGTATATAGATAATATAGCCAAAATTAAACTTGAATCCCTGGCTAAGCTGTGTTTGGGGAATTCATTGAAGGATATTGGATGTGATCCATCTCCATGTTGGGATTTCCCTGGTGGGACATTATTTAAGAATACCATTTGGCAAAACTATCCTTTAAAGGCAGTAACAAGGTCTAACATGCAATTATTCATCTGCAAGCCAGTAAATGTTTTAAATTATCTTTACAGGAAACAAACTTGGGGCAAATATCAGAACATATAAACTTGGGAATTATGTTTTTATCCAAGAAGTTCTTTCAGACTATTGGTGGCTAAAGTAATGTGCAATGGTAAATGCCCTTGTCTTTGGTCTATAAAAGTCATTTTTTTAACATGCATTTTGTTCATAGGTGAAAGAGGGGAGAGACTGTACCAAAATGCATGGCACTCTGAAATTGCATGGAGCCAGTACACTGAGAATGAATCGGCGTTAAACCACAAATCTTCTATCGTCTGAGGAATGTTGAACCCAAGCCCAGGCCAGACATCATGGGACAAAAACCATTACTCACCAATGTAAGGAACAGAATATCAATCGGAAAAAGGCCTTGCTACAAAGACCATTTTCAGGACTGTCTGTGAGAGAAAAGACTGTACCACCCAAACAACTGGCTTTACAATCATTCATCTGGCAAAAATAGGAAGAAATATGTTGATTGGACATTGAGACAGCTTTTTGTGTTGTCTTTTTTACACATTTTGTATACTGAAATTAAATATATTTTTGACATAGTTGTATTTGTCACTATTCTGACCTATATCTTATCTAAGCTTATCCTACTTGTCTGGCCATTTTGTGTTGCAGGTGATGTTTTCATTCTTTTTTACAATTTCACCAGTCGTTTGCCTCTGAACACAGGTTTACCTTTGTAAGATAACCCCCCTCAAAAGAACTTTGCCCTTAAAGACCGCTTAGACACCACCCTCCATTAAGTGGTTTGTGGGAAATTCCAATACACTTTTACCTTTTGCTTTTGACCCATGCCAAGCCATCTCAAAAGAGGAAGCAATCAGTCTTGTCTAGGGCCTTTCCATGTACCTATACTTGACCCATGCATAAAGGGCTTACTGGAAGCATGTATGTGTGCTTTAGGACTGGGCAAATACCAGCGTGTGAGGACGACATGAATCACACGGAATGATTAAAATATCTGTACAAAGATCACACAAAAACAGGAGAAGCAACACAGTAGTAGATAAATTTCAGAGAATGATCATTCGCCACATAAATAATGGGAAATGCAGCAGACTATCCCGATCTTATACGGTGTTAATTCCAAAGTGGAATAAAAGTACATGTGTTATAAATGGAGTCTGTGAACATTAACCTAAAATGTACAGAACATTTTGCCCACTGCACTTGACAAATTATCTGAGTGTCTATGAAGGGTTTAGGGCTACTAGGGTATTCAAGACAAAGGGGCTGTAGTTCTTTGACACTGAGTCCAAGTGAATCTCAGGGGTGTTTAATGCACATGTGTTGTTGGTTAGTCACAGCCAATATCACCTAGCAGCCTGTGTCGAGCTAAACACAGCTGCTAATAAATTAATGGTGTAAATCATGAGGAAGTCTCTGGTGGAGAGGTATGATACGAGGTCAAAGTTGGTGTGAGTAAGTGTGTTGATTCATGTCCTTGTCTTCCCTGGTTGTGAAGTGTGAATTTGTGCGTGCTTGTGTTTGGGAGTCAATTGTTTGCTTTTAAACTTAAGAATAGATGACTTGCCACTTTCTGAAAATTCCTAATTGACAGACAACTAACCTAAACTCTATTTGAAGATTTGTTTTTTATACTGTGAGTTTGTTACCAGTCCACTCCGAGCAGTACTATGAGTTTGACATATAAAGAATTAGGAATTTTAATATAAGACATAACAGGACTAATGTGCTTATGACGTGAGGGACTGACAATTTGTGGAGAAAGTCGAGAAAAATCATGTATCTGCAACCTCATTGACCCTTGACAAATAATGACACTCTGGCATAAAACTCTCCTGACAAGCCTTCCGCCTCTCCACCTGCTGTCAGAGTCAGGCTAATTAGAAGCTGCTGCGTGAGCTTATCCTGCTACCCCTGTCAAATGGCTCCCAGAGGCCTCCAGGGCAGGAAGATGTCACAGAAGGAAGGAAGAAGCTGAGCGGCCGGCCCCGTAGAAGCCCTCCCTGTGGGCCCCGGCTCCTGGGTCAGTGCCAGTCTTGACATCAGCTGCATGGGACCCAGATGTCCCGTTTCTAATTTTAATTCCTGGGTGGGAATGGGTGGTATTCCCTATTCTATGTTCTATGTCTGTAAACATCAAAAGGTAATGGATACACGGATGACAAAATTGTGAAAATGCTAAGAGTGTTGCTCTGTAATATCTGTAAAGTATAGGGGCGTGTAGAAAAATCATTATAGTTTGACTTTAATGAAACAAAAGAGTATAGCAACACAAGGTATTTGTATGAAATTCTATATTTCTCATTATTTAAAACAAACATTCAGACAAAAATTACATGGTCAAAGTCCTCACCAGAACTTTTTAAATCTCCCCATCTGGTAGTCATTTGCAGGAGATATCATGGGACAGATAGGAGGAAGGGGTACGACTGTGATGCAGTTCTCGTCCACAAACACCATCATGCTCTGACCAAAACAAACCCTTATGGTACTGTATCTCAAACACTTGACAGATTTGTCTTCCTACTGCTCAAACTAGACCTTCCTGTCCAGCCTATGTGTCAGGGGAGATCAACGGCATCAGACACGCACAGAGGCCCCCCCTCTCCCGCTTTCATGAGACAACAAGCTGGATACGCTGCTTCCGACTTTTTATGATTCTTTTCCACTTGTGGGTGTGGACTGGGAGTGTGGGGAGCAACCCAATCCTAGGCAGCCAAGCAACCCTAACCAGAGCCAGACAGAGGGAGGGGGACAGTATCGCGTGAGTGTCGGTGTGTGTGTGTTTATTCGTGCTTGCCGAGAGAAATACTGAACTCCATTTGAATGCAATTCAGGACCAACTAACTTAGTGACCTTGTACGGCTGTGGCGTGTCCTTCAAAAGCCTCACTAGCATCCCTGAATTCAATACTCGTCTATCTATAAAGCTCCCTTTCAGGCCTATCCTGGCATCTGTCTACTTCTCTGGTTCGTACATAAAATAAAGAAAACACCAAGGGGTGGGGAGCACCCTAGATCAACTCATAGGCATACACCTCTCTGTGTTTGTATGTGTGTGTGTGTGTGTGTGTGTGTGCCAGACAGCATTGCTGTTGAAACACTTTCCACCTGATGGACACTTTGGGAGCTATTGTTTCCCTACAGTGCCAAGGAGGAAGTGTAGGAAATCCCTGAGACATTACCACAGACAATATCAGTGTACCGGGGCTGGGCCCTGATTACTGTGTTGCTGGCTCCTACTTCTGCTTTAGGGCGTCAGGCTCAGGGAGGGGTCCCTTCATGCTGCGGTGAGAAGGTGACTTATTTTGAGACCCATTTCTTGTTGTTTTCAAAATTCTGAAACAATGTTGAAACAATATAATTACACGAGCACATATTTCTATGGGTTATGGGGAGCTGTCAAAGCCAGCAGTGACAGATCTGCTTGTGTAGTTTCAAGTCTTTAAAATGTACATGCTAGTTAAATTTCAGTATGTGCATTGTGTGCATGTCCTGATACTCCTAATATTGATCATAACATCTCATTAATAAGTACGTTGTGCCATTTTTCTTGGATTCTAATTCAGGTCATTGTTGAGAAAACTTGTGTAAGACACAAGGAGCAATTATTGGAAGGATATCCTCAATCAAGGATACTATGGAGCACAATACATGGCCTAACAGAAATGTAACTACCCATGGAAGGATGTTTGACTGATTTGACTGAGTAGACTACTGTCCAAACAATGTTAAAAAAAAAAAAACATAACTTGATGTGGTTACTGTGACAGTGTGGTTACGCTATTCAACCAATCATTCTGACATCCGTTTAGTGCAGGTAATATTGTCAACTTAATTGAGAAAAACAAACAAAAAACTAATATGCAGTTTATGTTTATATAACGTCGATCATACATTTATTCAGGGTGTATCTTTGTGGGTGATCATGTTGCTCAAATTCTGTGCCAGTTTAATAATTTATATCTCTTATGTGGTGTAAAATGTCACCCCCTTGTGGTATAGGGTAGGTATAGTATAGGGCCAAATGAATCCTCGTGCTTGAATCATTGTTTAACGTTAGTTTTGCATTTTTCGCATTTCGTTCATTTCTGCCCCTCGGCCGGTTGTTGAATATAAAAAGTATCGGGTCAAAAGTAAAATAACCAAGGATGTTTTAAGAGAACTTTATATTCTTTATATTATATTACATTATTATATTATTTACTATATTATATTCTTTATATTATTTTATACATCCATGAAAATAACCCAGAAACATTTCACTTCCTTTCTGTGAATGTAGTTCCCATAGACGGGCGGTACAGCTCAAGACCAACTTGTCAAAGTTAATTAATTATATATCCTATAAATGAATAATAAAAATAATAATATATATTTCCTATATTTAAAAAAATAATTCATTTAAAACTAGTTAAATCTATTTGTTTAAAAAAGGATAGCAGACTTATTTGAGGTACCTGAACCGTATAGGGTCCAGTAAGTAGTGAATGTGGCGGTTTGTCAGCCATATTGTCTCTGAGACAGCAGAAATCACACTCAGGAGACCAGAGGGAAAGGAAGGAACTTTGTTAAAAGTCACATATATTGATAAGATTTGGGATCACGATTTACTCCACAAGGTAGGTGTGGATGTGGTCATTGGATCCTTTGTCAAATGTATGTAATCGTACAAATGTAAAAGTTGGTGTAGCCTAGCTTTCTGTATTCCAGATCGTTTAGCAGGGTTAGCATGCTAGCTAACGCGTTAATACGAAGCTAGCTGCTTTATTTGTTAGCCAGCTCAGACTGCAGTAGTACTGTAGTAGTACTGTAGTAGTACTGTAGTAGTACTGTAGTAATGAAGACGCGTTTTGTAGCTTTCTATTGCTTCTATCTTAGCTTTAAGAAAGCACCAGTGTGCCTCGAGTTCATTAAACTAGCAATAAGCACAGCCACTGGTAGGTCTCACAGACTATCGTGTGTCACTATAGTAACAGTACAGTAGTTTGTACATGACACCAGCTCAGGGAATAACATTTAAAACACAACTTTAGGAAACATCCCTATCAGCCAAACATTGAGCTTGAAGATGCATTCTGAGTAGAGCTAGTAGCATCAGTGAGCTGTGAATTGAACCGTATAAATCAGTCTAGATTAGCCATCCTAGGTAGGCTGTGTAGTCTAATTTACCATACAGACAGTACTGGACATTAATGGCCTTCGTTCCGGCCAGAGTTTATATCTGTATTAACTGTAGCTACACTAATCACTTATGTAGCTTTATTCTCCAAATGCATAAATGTACTGTTCTTCTCTTTCCATACGCCACAGCAGATAGGTTCCTTATGCTTTCGTTCCGTTGATAAATCCAGCAATACATGATGCAAATGATGGTTTACTCGATTATTCAGATAGTTTATTGTGCAGGGAAAGCAAGCCTTTAAGGATGATTATATTATGACTAGCTAGAGAATAAATCGGCTACAAAGCCAGCCCTTAAAATGGCAGTTAAACCTATTATAAGATGGAGAATGGTGTCCTATGATTAGACTTCCATGTCAGCTTGTATGGTGTTAGCTACAATGGCATTACGATTTCAGAATTATGTTAATAAATACAATTTTACATTTTACTATATATGCTTTATTTATGTCTAGCCTGATAGGTTAATCTAATGGAGAGAATTGATTGAGCCATTCGTACGAGATCAATAATCATATTGCTGATGTCTGTCCAGCCCCTGTAATTGTGTGTCAATACTTCCATGGGTGGAGAAATATTTATATATTGTAATACTATTATTACATAATAATATTTGCAGCTGCAATTTGTTGAATTTCAAATGTATCGCTGTATCGCAGCCTGGCAAGATGGACTGTCTAAAGTCCAGGCATAGGTGACAATAAATCGCTGACTAATGTGAAACCCTTGTCTTCAGAAATCTTTCAATACTTTGAATTAGCCTCACCATCTGGTGGAGAAATTGAATACTGATTTGATTATAGATGCTGGATGAGTGCCCCATAGCTAACACCCGTCTGTTTTTCCTCTGTTTACCCCATTTCAGCTGTCCCAAGGCACCTCCAGTGGCCCCTTGCCCACAGCCGAGGCCCCCTTAAACCCCTTACCCTGTTAAGAAGAGATCTCACCCCCCCTCCTTCCCCTCCCTCCCTCCCTACCTCCCTCCCTCCCTTCCTCCTTCCTTATCCATCCTTTGCTGGTGTGGTAAAAGCCTCCTCTTCCTCATCTCTGCCAAGCTTTGGGACATGTCAGGACCCGTGCCAAGCCGGGCCCGTGTGTACACAGAGGTCAACACTCACCGCCCCAGGGAGTACTGGGACTACGAGTCTCATGTGGTGGAATGGGGGTGCGTAGAACAAGCATCATGACCAGAGGGTTTTCCTGATATATTCAATACAAAAGACTAATGTTTCTACCTCATGTCATCAGAGTTTGGTTTAGTCTTGTTTTTTGGTGGGGAGGTAATAGAATCTCTGTTTGCAGAAACCAAGATGATTTCCAGTTGGTGAGAAAACTGGGGCGTGGCAAGTACAGTGAGGTGTTTGAAGCCATCAACATCACAAACAACGAGAAGGTGGTGGTGAAAATACTGAAGGTGGGGCCTTCACATACATAAACACACACACACACACACACACACACACACACACACACACACACACACACACACACACACACACACTGACAGCCTGTACTAAAGCCTTGTGGACAGTGACCATGGGCTTGGTTAATAGACAAATACTGTAGAGAAAAGTATCCTAATGGTGTTTATCCCCCGGTACAGCCCGTAAAGAAAAAGAAGATCAAGCGTGAAATCAAAATACTGGAGAACCTGAGAGGGGGCCCCAACATTATCTCCCTCATAGATATCGTTAAAGACCCAGTGGTGAGTAGAAACCAGCCTCCATACAATCGCTCTGTAGTGAAAAATACAAACGTCTTGATTCAGACACCCTGAAATAACATTTACCCCCCTCCACACCAACCCATCTTTTCTTCCAGTCCCGTACACCTGCCCTGGTCTTTGAACATGTCAACAATACTGACTTTAAGGTAAGGCCACATCATAACAAATACTGACTTTTTGTCAGTTCCCCAAAAGAAAAGTTTTTGACGTGGTGTCGCTGTATTCATATGAGAAACCTTTGGTGACGTGCTTTTTGCCTCTCCTGTATGCATGTGTGGAAGGAGATGCAGATCCAGAACTGTGTCTCTTTCAGTTCATCACTCGTACATTGTGATGAGACCACAAAGTTTTAACAACAGAAGATACTGAACCCTAAGAAAGTGTGCAGCTCGCTTAATTCCTCCACTCAGACCACCATCCACACAGACAGCCATGTAATAAACGTATACACTTTTGTGTTTGCCCTGCCAGCAATTGTACCAGACTTTAACGGACTACGACATTCGATTCTACATGTACGAAATCCTCAAGGTGGGTGCCATACCATTAATCCCTGTTGGATTGTGTCTGAAGGGTAGGGCCTGTGATCTCCCTAACCAAGTGTGACTGTGCACGTGGATGCACAGCTGGGTAGAAAGCAGCCTCTGTGTTAGTCGTCTCTGGCCGTTATAGGTTTACCATGGAGAAGGAATGGCCTAATTGCTGACTGATGGCATTCTGGCTCTTGCTCTGTAGGCCCTGGATTACTGCCACAGCATGGGGATCATGCACAGGGATGTGAAACCGCACAACGTCATGATCGATCACGAACACCGTAAGGTGAGTGTCGACCCGCGATGGGGGTTAATGCCTGCGTCTGTATTCCCAAACACTTCACCTGGACACCATCCATAAAGGCTCTTGTTTAATTAATGCATTTAACTTGACTGGTTTTCCATTTCAAGAAATCATAGCACTTCTTCCTTCAGTGCTTACCTTCACTTGAATAATGTTAGGGGGCGTAACAAATTGTGTTTTGAAATGATATTTAGCAATATTCTGTGTGTTCTCAGCTGCGCCTTATTGACTGGGGTCTGGCTGAGTTTTACCATCCAGGACAGGAGTACAACGTCCGAGTGGCATCCCGCTACTTCAAAGGACCCGAGCTGCTAGTGGATTACCAGGTGCATATGTCTGGGCAATTCTTCACTAGGAGTACTGTGAAGGGAACTTTTTGGTTTTGGACGTTGTAAGGACACAAAGTATGTTAAGTTTGTTAGTCACAAATTTATTGAACCTTTAACATGAACAGAGTATTGCAATAGGAACACATGGAACATAAAACAGACAATACACACAAGACACACACATAAACAGAGCTCTGTGGCCGAGCCTCACAGACACTTGTAGTTCTGGAGGACACCGGCCCTGAACCCAGTCCAGGTTTTCCTTATATATCGTTGAACTCCCCCCCTCCCCGCCCCATGGTCCTGGTGAGGGGAGGGGTGGGAAGACCAAAAACCAAATGGCCTCTTCCAGACGTCACAATGGGTGTGGGTGCCGGTTTGGCCAGGTATCTCCATTTGCATTGATCAAATTAGCAAGTCCTGTTTGGCTTCATTGTCCTGTCTGGAGAGTGCATCATTTGCACTGGTAGAATTAGCAAGTCACCTGGCTTCATTGTTCTGTCTGGCCAGGTATCTCCATTTGCATTGATCAAATTAGCAAGTCCTGTTTTTCAAAACATCAACACAACTTATAACTATCTGATAGTACAACTATGGAACATCAAAATATTCCATATCTGATAGTACAACTATGGAACATCAAAATATTCCATCACAATCGGTAATTTTTTTTTTTTTTTTTTTTTTTAACCAACACCATAGAAATATTACACAGTCACCCTACATTACTAAAGGTAATTTCATTAAACAAAAATCGCAGGAAAAAGTACAGTCATAATGCATCAATGAATGTTCTTGTGGAAGGCTGTTGTATGGACCTCCGCTTCAAAGCATGTCCTCCATGATCCTGTAAGACAATCTTTAAAACGCATACAGGCGCTAGCAAGTCATGAATTATATGAAAGTTGTAAGAGATCAGCATTAAACATTTCATCATTACTGTCTGGAGCATCTTCGTGCTGTAAAAGTGGAAAAAGCTGAGCTACTTTGTCTTCCATAGGAGAAATAGCTGCGTTAATCAGATGAGTAGTTAGAGAACGTAAACAAGGAATACAACAACAAATTAAACTTAATATCCAGTTGTAGGTCAGGCGTCATGGCTCTGTGATCTCTGTCTCACGTCTCTGTCCTGTGAATCTCACAAAGCAGGCTACAAAGTTGCACAGTGAATCAATCTAACTTGTTAATGCTAAAAACAAAAATGTAAACTGGAAATAATACATCACAGATATATCGTTCACAAATCCATCTCAGTTCTGGTTTGGCAACCCGCATGTTGTCAATTTGGTTAGGATTTTTAAAATTGACCACCAAGCTAAGAATTCATCACAATACACATATATCTCAGTAAAATAACAGCTAAATAAAAAGCGGTTAAAAATGAAATTCAACTCTTAAACATTAACTAGAAGTATACATCAGATATGTCGCTTTCAAACTCATATTAGTTCTGGTCGGTAACTACATTTACCATTTGGTTAGGATTTACAACAAACTTTTTAGCAATTTATCCACCACCAAACCAATGATTAGTCAAAATACACACACATCTCTCAGTTAAACTAAAAGCTAAGCAAAAAGTGGTTAGCAACTCTTACATTTGTACAAAATAAAAGTATTTATACAATATTTACACTCGAGTTATTTCAGTTTCGCTCCCACGCTGAAACTTTTTCTGCAACCTTGCAGAAGGCGTACGCTCAGACCCTCTAATAGCGCCCACGCATATTAGGAATATTAACCGGTATAAATCCTCTATTGGCGCCCACGCACAATAGGAACGTCTGCACCCACGCAAGACGTGGTTCAAATCTTCTAACAGCGCCCACGCTTATTAGGAATATTAAATCACTAATTCTTGGTAATAACCTCTAAACAAACTTTATCCTTTGTGACCTAACAACGTCGTCAATCCAAAAAAGATCCTTGCTCACCTCAGATTCTAACCCGCCGTCGGCAGCTGAAGCGACCGAACGTGGATCCCCGGACTCGAGCCCCCAACTGTGAAGGGAACTTTTTGGTTTTGGACGTTGTAAGGACACAAAGTATGTTAAGTTTGTTAGTCACAAATTTATTGAACCTTTAACATGAACAGAGTATTGCAATAGGAACACATGGAACATAAAACAGACAATACACACAAGACACACACATAAACAGAGCTCTGTGGCCGAGCCTCACAGACACTTGTAGTTCTGGAGGACACCGGCCCTGAACCCAGTCCAGGTTTTCCTTATATATCGTTGAACTCCCCCCCTCCCCGCCCCATGGTCCTGGTGAGGGGAGGGGTGGGAAGACCAAAAACCAAATGGCCTCTTCCAGACGTCACAATGGGTGTGGGTGCCGGTTTGGCCAGGTATCTCCATTTGCATTGATCAAATTAGCAAGTCCTGTTTGGCTTCATTGTCCTGTCTGGAGAGTGCATCATTTGCACTGGTAGAATTAGCAAGTCACCTGGCTTCATTGTTCTGTCTGGCCAGGTATCTCCATTTGCATTGATCAAATTAGCAAGTCCTGTTTTTCAAAACATCAACACAAAATATTCCATATCTGATAGTACAACTATGGAACATCAAAATATTCCATCACAGTACTTATCCAGTTGTTTATGTGACTATTGTCGAGTATTGAATATGATTGCCCCTTCTGGCACCTGATAGTAAGTAACTCGATTATTCCTGCCAAAGCGAGGTGATAATGGACCTAAAAGAATATAAGTTTTTAGTCTTCCTCCACAATAAAGCCATTTGTGAGCGAAATTCAGCGTTATTCAGACAAGCGTTGCATTACATCAACCAACAAGACAGTTGTGAAAAGCCAGACATGGTCTTCAAACAACCATGGAATAGTACTAAAGACACTGTTTATATATATAGAATTGTGTGATGGCTTGAAGGGCAGTTTCCCTACTGTGTATGTAGTTGAAAAGTTGGGTTGAGGTATTCCTGTACAGATGATGCTGGAGTCCCATCAGTAATCCTTGTCCATCGTTCTCATAGCCAGCTCATGAAGCTCATATCTCTCGGTTCCTCTGTCTTCCAGATGTACGACTACAGCCTGGACATGTGGAGTCTGGGATGCATGCTGGCCAGCATGATCTTCAGGAAAGAGCCTTTCTTCCATGGCCACGACAACTACGACCAGGCAAGCCTTCTCTCTTACTGTCTTGTCTTTGTCCACTGTTTCTTGCTCCTTGTTTCTGTCTGCCTCTCATCTTGTCTGTCTTCTCTCTGCTGTGGGGGTCTCTGGTCTAATTGGTATCAATACCAACACACAAAGTGGGGCTGTTTGTTGACCGCCCCTCCCCTGTTATCTTTCCCTAGTTGGTGAGGATAGCCAAGGTGCTGGGGACTGAAGACCTGTACGACTACATTGACAAGTACAACATTGAGCTGGAGCCTCGTTTCAATGACATCCTTGGAAGGTATACGCTCGCTGTTTGGTGTTTAGCAGCCTCTGTTTAAAATGGGGGTTTACATCCAGAATTTTAAACAAAATACAATTCCAAATATTTTGTGGTGTCACACCTGTTTCTGTGGCTATAATTAGAATGTTTGGGCCTGAAGGGTTCCTGGTATGAGGTAACCTCCAACCATGAGTTAACCTGTGACTCATTCTTCTCGCAGGCATTCACGTAAACGGTGGGAGAGGTTTGTCCACAGCGAGAACCAGCACCTGGTGAGCCCTGAGGCGCTGGACTTCCTGGACAAGCTGCTGCGCTACGATCACCAGGCCCGTCTGACAGCCCGCGAGGCCATGGAGCACACCTACTTCTGTGAGTACGAAGCGCCTCCGCCAGGATACAGGTGTTTCGGTTTGTAGGACCGAAGAACCCTTTTCCCGATAAACTTCAGCTTGTGTAACGCGACCTTGTTTTTCCCCTCCACACAGATCCTATTGTGAAAGACCAGTCTCGAATGGCGGGTTCAGCTAACCTGCCCAGTGGGAATCCAGCTGTGAACACAGCCGGCATGATCACTGGTGAGAACACACGCATGGGAACCAATCACTGTGCTGTTAGGAATGTCATTAAATCAAATCTAGCAGCTGATGTGTGTAGAATTGAATTAAACATGTTTGCTCAACTGAGGTCTCTGGATACATGAATAGCTACATCTTGTACTGTAAAGAAGTATTTGAACATATCAATAACCACATATATATATAGCCATAATTTGTGGCTTTTAAAAATGATTTGTATTCATTTAATTGTTTCTAAACCCAGCTGTCGATCTCAGACTTTCTATTTGATATACTCTAACATGTCATGCATGTGATGCACATACAACAAACAGCCACTGCCTTCATCCGTACCAGAAATGATTTGTCCCTTCATAGAGTTTTGATTTTGTCCTCCACCCAGGCATCTCTGCCCTGCCTGCCTCTACTGCCCTGGGTGCTCTGACTGGCTCACCTGTCCTCTCTGCTGCCACCACTGCCATGAGCACCCCCATGCCCGCCGCTGCTAGTGTACCCCAGTAATGGACGGCTCCTCCCACGTCCTCTGGGGGGGGGGGGGGGGGGGGGGAGAAGAGAACCAAACCAACACGACGGGTGCCATCTGCCAGTCCAAGTCACCTGAACGTATTCACTGTCTGACTGTTCCTCCTGTCTGTACCCAGAATGAACGTGTTTCGAAATGAATGTTCTGTCTGTGTAGTGAAAACATGCAGGTATTTCTTTCATTTTGATCAACATGATAGTAGCAAGCTAACTAATGCGTGTGTATGTGTGCACATGTTCACCTGCAAAAAACAAACAACAAAAGAGCGATGGACCAATGTGATGGTTTGTGCAGTATATTCCAAATACTCGGCTACAAAGAACAGCTAGCTGAAGGCTAACTGAAGGGGGTAAGTAGGACAAAGCAGAGGACATTGTGTCACTTGCTTATCGACAGAAGCTAAATACTTGGCAAGAAGGGCCTACTGCCCTGTAGGCAGTTTTAGGTCAAGAACTGTAACCACTTCACCTCACAAGTCTCTCCTGTGGTACAAAAAAGGGTTTAGGTGCTGTTCCCTGCTCCAGGTGAGTTCCTCACTGCGTATTCTGAAGGACACTTTAACACTTCTTGCCTGAATCATTTTTGACTTGCCTTTCTCTTAGACTAGATCCCAGGTCTTTGATATGTTTCCCCTCATTTTCCCTTGGTTTTTGTTTTTGTACTGAAATGCTAGAGTGCTGAATGAAGTTTTGTGTTGAAATGGTCCTGATGACACGTTGTCCTTTTGATTACAAATGTATACATTCAGGGTTATTTTTCCTTCATACTTGCTGCTTTCTAGTGTCTTGAATTACTTCAAGTCATAACCAAAGCTTACTCAATCGAAGAGGATGCTTACCAAACACAATGTTTTTTGAGGGAAGAAAGAGTTACTCTTGAAAATGTATAATGTGAGCTGACTACTTGTTTGTGGGGAAAGAAAATAAGTTGTGTAAAAGTAGTTGAGTTGACTGAAATGTTTCTGTACTTTATTGTATTTAGTTTCAGAGGTAGGGTTTGTGATTGATCACCTACGCTGAGATGTGGGGAAAAAAGTGTTAGTAAAGGGTTTAATTTTACCAGTGTTTAAGTGCCAGAGATGGGAGGCTTGTGAGCAAAGACACTGCTGTACATATGCATCTTTTTTTCCATTGGAAATTTCTCCATGCAATGAGTACACATGCAAAATCAACTTGATTATAAAGTATGAGTCCTTACATCACTGTATATATTTGTATGTCCCCATATAGAAGACTAGTATTTGAAAAGTTGTGTAAATAAACATGTTTTATTTATCAAATGTTTCAAAACTACATTCCAAAGTTCTTGTGTATTCTGAAATTAGGTTTTCCGATGTCAACCCTCAACAAATTATCAGGAATATAATTAAAGGTATCCTACTGATTATGTTAACTAATTTGGCCCATGATCAAAATCTTCTTTATTATCAATGACAAACTAATTGGACTTTATTACAAAGAAAGGTAAATATTGACTTACCAAATAAATAAGGAATATGGGGAAATTGCCAAGCAGCTTGGTGAAAAAGGTCTACTGTTTGAGCAATCATTAGAAAATGAAATGAAATAAACTAAACAGATTCATTCACACACCCCAAGCACACTGCCAAGATAACCAAGAAGTGGCTCTGTAAGAAGCATATCAAGGTTCTGGCGTGGCCTAGCCAGTCTCCAGAACTAAGCCCATTAGATAACCTTTGGATGGAGCTCAAACTTTCTCAGCGACAGGCCTGAAGTCGGACTGATCTAGAGAAGATCTGTGTGGAGGAGTGGGCCAAAATCCCTCCTGCAGTGTGTGCAAACCTGGTGAAAAACTACAGGAAACGTTTGACCTATAATAGCAAACAAAGGCTACTGTACCAAATATTAACATTGATTCTCTCAGGTGTCAATACAAATGTATCATACAAATAAATAGTAAAAAATAATAATACATTGTGATTTCTGGATTTCTTCTTTTTTTTTATGTCTCTCACATTGGACCTGCACCGACGATAACAATTTCTGACCCCTCCATGAAGTGGGAGAACTTGCAAAATAGCAGGGTGTTAAAATACTTCACTCACTGTACATGTATCATGTATTACATGTATTAAGACCACTTCCTGAATCAGGTTGCTGAGCTCACTACCTGCACTCTTTGATACTCTGGGGAAGTGAGTCTCCAACTAAACATGCTGCAGCAGTTGTCACTCCTCTGCAACCTACGAAGAAACAAGTAAGAGATCCCGTTGAGCTCACAGTTTTAAAGTCAACTTTGATCAAAACCTATGTGACACTTTGGTGTTACCTTGTCAGACGGAGCTCCTTGTCTATCTCCTCCAAAGACTTCCCCTTGGTTTCTGGTAGCAGGAAGGAGAAGAACACTACAGATGCCCCTCCAATCAGTCCGTAGAGAACGAACGTTCCAGACAGACCAATCACATCTGCGAACAAAATACTGTAACATCTAGGCAACCTTCGTTTGTTTTCCTCTAGTTTTTCTATTGGTTAGAACATCACAAACATGGTTTACCCAATTAAAGCCTTGAAAAAAATATCCCGTGATCATAGAGACATTGCTAATTATATAAATGTTAATACATCTTACCGTCAACCTTAAAATACTATTTTTCAATTTATTCAATAAACTGAAGTAGTGTTAATAACTTTTTGGCTTTTAATCCATTTTAAACTTACACTGCACACCATGTACTATATTGCAAAAAATGACTTACCAATGACATTCAGGAAAGAGAAAGTAACAAGTAAGTTGGCAGCCCAGTTGAAACAGTTGGTAAATGCAAACGCCCTCCCTCTGACACCAGAAGGGAATATTTCACTCAGAATGAGCCAAGTCACTGTTCAATGCACAAGCAAGCAAAATGTAAGATTATTATTATAGGACAG
Source organism: Neosalanx taihuensis (assembly GCA_030340665.1). Taxonomy (NCBI): domain Eukaryota; kingdom Metazoa; phylum Chordata; class Actinopteri; order Osmeriformes; family Salangidae; genus Neosalanx; species Neosalanx taihuensis. The sequence continues at coordinate 2,274,149 of CM059289.1, read as the reverse complement.
TGAAATTGAGTGACAACAGAACTGTACAAAGTTATACTATCAATTTCAGAAATGTTACCCAAAGGCATTCCATATGTATTCTGAAATTAAATTAAGGTGCATATGGAAGAAATCAGAACAGACAACATAATGCATGTTAATACCTGTTTATCTTCTTTCTTTTTTTTGCATTTTTACCATTTTATTAGAATTACTGGTAAAAAAATATAATAGTAAATATTTCCTGAACTAGAAAGATACTTACTTGGTCCAAATCCAACGGAATAGGCAAAAACCACGGCCATCAGGCAGATCAAGATAATCCAGTTAACCCATCCATCATGAATATTTTCAGATGGTTCTGGAATCAAAGAACTTGGGAAAACATCAAACAAACTCACTGTGTCATTGTTAACCTCCTTGGTATTTGTCATATTCAGGTGTCTAAGAGAACTAGCAATGTAGATGTTCAATCCCGACTGATTACCAGTGCTGTTGATGTAATCCCCAGGCCCACAGACAGGCTTTGCGCTCAGCGCAGAACGTCCACTCAAAAGTCCGATGGTCATCAGGCACACCGCCATCACTGCACACCCCCCGATAAGGAGAGGCCTCCGGCCCACCCTGTCAGCCAACACCATGGACACTAACGTGGCGATGACCTTCACCACCCCCAGCCCCACAGATGCCAGACTGGCTGAGGAATCACTCTGGAACCCCACCGAGTGAAAGATGGTGGAGGCATAGAGAAGAACATTGGGTTGACCTGTGAACTGCTGGAAGAGGACCAAGCCTAGTCCAATAATAGTCCTTCTCCTCATATTGTCCTTACGCTGAAAAAGGCCTTGTGTACTGTATTGTGTGACATTATCAAGTCTGTTGGATATGATGTCCATTTCTCTCTCTTCAGGATTTCCAATAGATTCAATAAGGCTTCTTTCACTGTGCCTGCCTGCTCTCCGGCTCACAGAGGCTCTTGCACTGGATGGAAGAAATCCAAGGGAGACTAATTGACCCAGAGTGGGTGGGATGGCTAAGCTAAACATGTATTTCCAGCCTTCTTTGGCATCAGCCAGGACATAATTCATTCCATAAGCTGCCAGGATTCCCACAGTGATTCCAGCTTCGTAAAGGGTTACCAGTAGGCCTCTGTGTTTGGGGGAGACGATCTCTGACACGAAGATACAGCAAGACATGGAGGAGATGCACATGGCGAAGCCAACAGTGATCCTGCCGACCACCAGCGCTAGGAAGGAGCTGCAGAGCAGTACGAGGCTTCCACCCAGGATGAGGAAGTTGCTGAAGAGAATCGAGTTCTTGTGTCCATGCCGGTCAATGAGACAACCACCCACCAGGGAAGCCAGCAAGGCCCCCACCAGGAGGGCACTGACTACAGCCTCCTGTTGGAAGCAGGTAAGGCTGAACTGTGTCTGGAGCTGAAGCAGAGCCCCTGAGATAATACCCAGTTCATAGCCAAACACGAGGCCACCCAGTGTGGACACTACGCTGGAGAGGACCAGGACAGTACAACCTAGAGAAAAGATTTAAGTGTGAGTAGCAGTTTAGTTTTTTTTTTTTTTTGCCATTGCCAACTTTCAAGAAATAAAGAAAGGTTTGCAAAGTCAGTGTAGACCCTCATTTTCCCAAGGAGTGTTCCATTGTAGAAAACATTTCAGAGGTAGTCAGTGGATTGGGTGAGTCAAAGAGTAAGTATTGCTCTGTTTGGGTTGGTTTCCTATATATTTCTCTACCTGCTATATGTAAATGTAAACCTCTGAAACAAAAGTTTCTACAAAAGCTTGCTAAATTAAAAAATAATGTCTTAAATGGATGGGCTTAATTGTTATTCATGATTTACATTCACAATTAAGATATGAGTGTGTTTTAATCCAGTCAATCAAGTTGTTCAAAAGATCATCTATATCAATAAAGGGAAGCATGTTTTCACTGAAATACAGAACAGTGTGTCTCATATCCAGGTGCAAAATCTGCTTACAGATATGTTAAACAGTTTGGCACAATTCCATGCATGTCACTGACACAAGCTAATGAAGCGCTGCCATTCTCTGGTCAAGGTTTTATGAGTTTAGAATAACGCAATTTAGTACAAAATTGCGAGCTTGCAACTTGACATTTGACAATATTTTTCGGTAACAATACATTTGAATATTTTCACTTATTGACAAACTTGAATATTACATTTTCACAGATTTTCTAAGCAGGCAGTCGTTAGCATTAATTCTAAATATTAAATGAATTTGCAGTTGAGTGCTGATCGTTTTCAACATACCGCCTAATAAAAACAATGTAAACTATTTAGTATTAAAATAGAATCAGGCTACTTTTAAACTAAATCGTCTTATACTCACCCATCATTCATTTCCCTTTGCACACATCTGCATGTTGCAATTGGAATTTCAAGCAGGCTCTGCACATGTAATCAACCATAAAAAAAATATGAAAAATTAACGTTAATCTAATTTCAGTTACAAAACACGAAGCTCTTTATATTTGCGCCGTGTACATCAGAGTCCTGCAGCTCGAGACAGAGAGGAGCGCCAATCCAGCTCTGTAGTCATGACAACCCCCTTGTTGATGCTCATTATTATTTTATTGAAGGGCACTTTGCGTCAACAACGTATCCTCTTTAGTTATTTCAATTATTTCTCAACTTGAGGGTAAGACAGGGTAAAGGCGTTCACATGGTTAAGAGTCATATCAGTAGGTCATATGTAATCTAATGAAATAGAAGAGAGGATAACGTTGGTGAATTTAGCGCGTCCTCACGAAATCATGCCAACAGGCCTAATGCATCTGTGGCTGGGGGGCTACACGAGTCCACTGTGGTCGGGGGGCTACACGAGTCCACTGTGGTCGGGGGGCTAATTCAGTCCACTGTGGCCGGGGGGCTACACGAGTCCACTGTGGTCGGGGGGCTACATGAGTCAGCTGTGGCCGGGGGGCTACACGAGTCCACTGTGGTCGGGGGGCTACATGAGTCCACTGTGGCCGGGGGGCTACACGAGTCCACTGTGGCCGGGGGGCTACATGAGTCCACTGTGGCAGGGGGGCTACATGAGTCCACTGTGGCAGGGGGGCTACATGAGTCCACTGTGGCAGGGGGGCTACATGAGTCCACTGTGGCTGGGGGGCTACATGAGTCCACTGTGGCTGGGGGGCTACATGAGTCCACTGTGGCTGGAGGGCTACATGAGTCCACTGTGGCTGGAGGGCTACATGAGTCCACTGTGGCAGGGGGGCTACATGAGTCCACTGTGGCTGGGGGGCTACATGAGTCCACTTTGGCTGGTGGGCTACATGAGTCCACTGCGGCTGGAGGGCTACATGAGTCCACTTTGGCTGGGGGCTACATCAGTCCACTGGACCTGGCTTACATTACCGTTACATTAGGAGTGTGCAACCGGTTTTCTGATTATTTTGTCTGAAGGCCTTAACCTACAACGCCCCTAAATCTGAACCGGCCTTATATTGTTAAAAGTAGCCGAACTATTGTAGTAGATTAGAGACCAGAAGACCACAAAGATCCAGCACTAATATCACTTAAGTATACTTATGTGTCCATCTCACATCTAGAGTCGAAAATCACACAAACTTAATCCAAGTTGCCTGTATGACAAAATACAAACAGTCACAAACTGATGTTTTTATTTTGTACGGAAAAAAGATAAAAGAATAAAAAGAAAGTTTTACCTACGGAATCACCCATCGTTAACATGATATGACTTTGTAGCCTTGTTTACAGTATTCCGCTATCTTTAAACGACTAATAGTCTACTAATGTAGGTAGTGTATAGTCATATGTGCACAGCTGAGGTCAATTACTTACCGCAATTAAAAGCTTGTCATGTTAAAACAATGTCAAAGCACAACATGCATCTTCCCATGGAGACCTTCAAGCTACGTGGCAGAACAGGAGGCTCACATTGCAGCACATTACTGGTTTAACAAGTTTGACGCCAGGGGACGACAACTTTCCCAAACATGACAAATATTCAGAATATGTGGACCATTTAAAAGTAATTCCGTTGGTGTTTTCATTCACGTGGTCTGTCTACGGGTTTCAGAAGAACGAGATAGAAAAAGTTATTTGGAGTCAGCATGCGAAACATAAATGGAGCGGGAGTCCCTGCAAAATGACATTATCCGAATATGACATTAGCTATTGCTGTAGTATTTTGTTAAATGAGAGACAGCATTGTAGTCCTGGAGAGGATGTGTAAGGATTAGGTGCAGACGCAAATAAATTGTGATTTGATCAGACATTCATTTTAAATAAATGTATACATTTGTTTATTCTATAAGAGGCAACATGCTCACTAACCTTATACATGACTTGTAAAGTTGTACAAAGGAAGTAAATCTCCTTTGATAAAAGCATCAGTCTGAATTCAGGGTTTCTGGTCTGTTAACCAGCCATACTAAACTACATTTAATTTGTCATATTTATAATTTTTCTGACGCTTTTATCAAAGCGTGTTCCAAAGACCTATTCGTTTTGCCCTATAGGTCCTAACCTCTAGGGGGCAGTCACAGTCAGAAACATTGGCCCTTTGCTGCTCCGGTGGTTATAGTTTTGGATGTGTTGACTCCAACACAATCCAACAAAATGATGGATTGTTTGTGTAGTATTTACGAATGTTAACACACAACATCCCACAATAGCAAAAAAATTATATCCAAACCTTAGATACAGTATAAAACATCTGCTTCTGCAATGATATTAGTTCAATAACAGCACATCTCAGCTGCATTGTTTTTCTTTTTGACACACATCTGATTTATATTGGGTAAAGTGGGCCAACCACAGTTGATTCCAGTCTGGCTTAGAGGTTATATCCTTCAATTACTATAAAGAAGGACTTTGAGGAGTGATGTTTTTGGAAACAAACAGCAAAATACACTGTAATGTCTGGATGAGGAAGAGGAAGAGCAAGGGGCCCAGGGAGAAGAGCAGGCCCAGTGAGAGACGGAGGGAGAGGTGCAGGAGCAGTGAGAGGAGCAGGGCTGGGGAGAAGAGCAAGCCCAAGGAGAGGGCAAGGTAGAGGTGTAAGAATGCACAGTGGTGGCATTCCAAGGGCTGCAAGAACAGTAGTCAGTGATGAAATTTGTGCCACTATCATAGACCATGTAATCAACCACGGTCTTTCACTAAGCTAGATTGGTGAAAGAGTTCAACCCAAGTTGAGGTGGTCAACGGTTGCCTCCATCTTTCAACAAACCAATAAGTAATTATCACATTTTACATGGATTGTTTCTATTTTCAAGGTCATACAGTAATGCATATGTTGAGTTTATTTTGTCCCTCTAAAAAGAATGCAACGCCTTCCACCCTCTGCTTTTTACTGAAATGTGTTTGAATGTGAACATTAATCTACATGTGAACATACAGTTCATAACCAAGAAATTGAGTGTAAAAGGTGGATTGCATGTTTTGCATGCAAATACCTGAAACATAAGTCTATGCAGTTTTTATAATGTCAACAATAGCCAGTATTTCGAAACCTGGTGTAGTTTGATTGACTGCATGTACCTTGTCAAGTGAGAACAAGTGTTATTCTTTGATAGAATTATTTCATTTTGAGTCAGATTCCCAGTGTTTTGGTAAACCCAATTGGCCAATTGGGTTTCGTAGGTGTCAGTCTGTGTTAAGAGTTTAGAAAATGTATCCGGCGTGTTGATGCTGTGGACAAACACTAGGAGGCGCTCGCTGCATGCCAGTAAGATGTGTGAGATTCAAACAGGTTTTGCCCTAATGAAATTAAATGGAAACTATTTAAGACACTGTGCTAAGTTATTGATTGATGGGCGCCTAAATATAGTCTACAAACAATACCCGAATTAAACCGTGAGGTTGTAGTAAAGAGGCCTTATTGTTGAAGCTCAAAACACCGAGATTGGGTCAAGATTTTCCACCTGGTTAAAGACTATGATTAGGTGCATTGTCGAGTGATGAGCAAGCCTTAATATATGAGCAAAGTCCAGAGGATGAGGCTGTAACCTGAGAGAGTGCAGAGGTAATAAAGAACGTCACAGGCCCTCTGACGTCATGACAGGATATCAGACTGTACTAATAGGCAGGTTGGACACACAGAACACAGTTCTGATTCAGACCTAGTCAACCAGATTGAGACTGTACTAAGGCGTGTCCTGGACTGGCGGTGAGAGGAGCTTCTTCTGGGAAATATCAAGATGATAAACTAGGCATATTAAAGGATTATTTTCCTTTGCATGGTCGTTAAAATACAAGTAACTTTTATGATGCCCCTCCCCCCTCATCTCCATCCCACAATCAGAGTTGACTTTCATTCAACTTTCCAAGGGAAGTCTGTTCTACAGGTCAGCCAAAGTTTTTTCCACATATTTAACATTCCTCCCTCACTTTACTGAAAGGGCTTCTTTCTCACAACTGGAAGATTATAATAGGGAGCCCACTGCATTGGTTCAGTTTAAAAAGCCTAATATTTATAAAAAGTGAACATTGAGGTTGGTAACCTAAGACAAAGGAAGAGTACAGGTGTTGTAGAACGTGTTGTTAAATTACGATTATTATGTATTATTCCGTTTGAATTCAATAAGGGATCAAAGTCAGTTGATTTTCAGGCTTGAGCAATACGACCCATGACGGGGCAAGAGAAGGGCGGGGCACGAGAGGGGCGGCCCTCCTTATCAGGGTCAGTGCGCCTCCCCCTGTGCCTACAGGTGAACGCTCCTCCTAAAACGCCACATTTATCACAAGGACTCACTGAATAAACGCTCTGCGTGGATTTGACCATCATATGATCTGCCGTGGATTTTAAACTGCGATTTGGACTAAACCCAGAGACGTAAATTCTCCGGAACTCAGGTATGCTTTTTAATACAGTGTTTCTGGATGAACTGTAAAGGTGTGTCATGACTGTTAGTAATTTAAAAAGTATGATTGTTGTGAACACAGAGTAGTATTTATGTATTTATTATTAAGTCTAATATTCCCTAAACGAATCAGATTGTGCGTCAAGTCACGGTTATCATGATGGGGGGATTTTCCAGGGAACAGGAAAAGGAGAAAACATCCTTCCTTGCATCACTGTCATTTCATGTATTTAGAAACAAAATTGCGAACTTCATTTTGGAACACATATACCTATTTTTCCCATTAAGATCACTTTTAAGAAAGTTATTGAGTTCTGCCAACTGAAACAGATCAGTATTTGAGCCTGTGTCCCACAGTAAATTTCCAACATTACGTCACCATAACGCATGTCACGTCTTGTCTTGTCTATATTGTAAATTATTGACCCACATAAAATAAGCTTGTGTTCCCATAGTGTTAACAGCTCTCTTTACACAGTAAGTTGCTGTGTATTCATGCATCATTTGATCTGATTTGATGAATACCTCCTGAATACAGCTGCACAACCAGGAAAGAGCAGGAGACATAAAGTAAACAGACCCTGTGTCATTACAGCCTTAAAACATTCCTTCACTCAGAGGGTTTCTCTCATTCCTGTTTTTTTCTTCCTCATTTTTTCTTCTTCCTTAACTAACCAAACAGTTAATATTTGGCCTGTTTACATGGTTTCTTTAAAAGCGTTTCGGTTCTACACTGAAAAAAAGCCTCATAAAGTACATGTTGTTGATGGTCCGCCACTGAAATCCTTTCATGTTTATTTCAACCCACAGAGCTCTGGTCAGTCTCCAGAATGTTCTGGAGGAGTCTGGCCCCCACTAGGTAACAGATCCCAGAGGTGTGCCTGGAACGGAGATGGTCTCCTGGGCTTCCCTGCTACTGACATGCTGCATGTGGATTCACACTTCCACAGCCACCCAACAGTCCAGCTGTCCCAGCAGTCTCAGAAAGGGAGTGGACTTCACCGTCAGCTACTCCCTGCCCTACTTCCAGACGGAGAAGCCCATACAGAACATAGTGGTGACATCCTTTCCTCCTGAGGTTTACGTGGCATCCCAGAATGTGATCGAGGCTGTGAACCAGAGCCTGAGCTTGCTGTGGCAGCTGCGGACAGGGCCGGTGGGCAGCGCCGAGTGTGACATCTGTGACCTGTGTGGTGTCCAGACCGACCCTGAAGACCCCGCAGACACAGATAATGAGGTCCTGCTGTTGGACCCTGGGTATCTGCCCTATCTGTACCACTGTGGAAGCTCGCAACATGGAGTATGTTATTTCCTGGAACTTAATTCTGACGGTTCTCCGCCTACTCCAAATTGTTTATTCAGGAAGCAGGCCAACTCTCCCTCCCACTGTCCTGACTGCTTGGCCAGCCCTCTGGGTACCAAAATCCACATTGTGGAACAAGCCCAAACCAGCTATTTCTATGTAGCGGCTACCCTGGATGAGCGTGTGGCTCAACGGTACGGCAGGCCGTCCATCTCGGTGCGCCGTCCGCTGTCCACCGAGGACGGCTTTGAGACGGTCACCCAGGGCCTGAGCGTGCTTCCCACCTTCCAGGACTCCTACAGGATCGACTACATCCACAGCTTCTCCACGCAGGACTACGTGTACTTCCTGTCCGTGCAGCGGGAGAATCCCGTGGAGGCCAAGAGCCCCTCGCCATTCCAGACGCGCCTGGGACGGCTGCCGGTCAAGGACACGGAGGCGTGGATGTACCGGGAGCTGATCCTGGAGTGCCGCTTCGAGCCCAAGCGCCGGCGGAGGAAGAGGCTGAGCCAGAGGGATGTGGTTTATAACAGCCTGCAGGCAGCCCACTTCGGCCGGGCGGGGAAGACGCTGGCCGAGGAGATCGGGGTGGACCAGGAGGACGACATCCTGTACGGGGTGTTTGCGGTGATGGACGCGAGCGGACGGACCCACAGGAAGTCCGCCCTGTGCACCTTCCCCATGGCCTTCGTAAACGCGGCCATCGACTCCGGGGTGGAGGCGTGCTGCAGGAAGGGCAAGGAGCAGCTCTCCAGGGGTCTCAACCACTTCCAGCCCCCCGAGAGCTGTCCACACGAGGTGAGAACCTCCCACCCACTTCCTAAAAAGGATATCAATAACGCTACGGTATGTGCATGTCATGTTTTCCTCCCATTGATTTGATGGAAAGTAGTAGACTAGGGGTCGGCAACCCTGGTCCTCGAGAGGCACTGTCCTGAAGGTTTTAGATGTTTCCCTGCTCCAGCACACCTGATTCTAATGAAGGGTCGTTATGAGGCTTCCAAAAAGCTTGATAACTTGATAACAGTTGCTTCCAAGAACCAGGGTTGCTGACCCGTGTAGAAGCCCCTTACATTAGTATCCCTGGCTGTATGTACCTGGGGTTGTAGTAACTGGGGTGGAAGTGAGGTGTGACCTCAGAGATACAAGGTGGGAGGGTCTGATGAGTCACACCTGCAGGTTAAGGCTCTAAGTCTCTGCACTGCTGTGGTACAGGAGAGTCAGGTTACCTCACAAAAAGGGCGGGATATGTTTACACTGGCGAACCAGTCGCTGGAAAAGAAATGAAACTAGAAAACAAAACAGGATTTTGACTGATAACTACTGGGGATTGGGAACGTGTCAGAATCTGAATTTTCCTCGGTGGAGAGGGAACATGATTGGGACGAGGTCCATGTTGTGTGAACACAATGCTGCCTCAATCAAGGTGTGTCCTTATCGCTGTTCCAAGTGTTCCGCCTCCCCCGAGCTCATAGTGTACGACTGCAGAGAGGCTGTGCCAACACACAAGTTATAAATCCTACTGATAAAGAGACGGAATGCAGTAGGGGAGGGTGGAAGGGGGGAGCTTGAAACTGGTGCACCCAGGGAGTTTGTGTGTTTGTGTGTGTGTGTTTCTGTGTTTTTGTAGGCGGAGGAAGTGTAGGTGTGTACCTGCGTCTGCTTCTTTTAATTGGACTAGTTTTACCTGAGCGCAGGGAAACGTGCCTGCAGGAGACAGTGTCCCTGTGACCTTCGAGTTTCGGTCGGTCTCAACCAATAAACTGAGTCAAGGTGTTTACTGTTTAATCTACAGATAAGAGGAATCGAGATGGTTCATCCTAATCCAGACACTTGGCAAATAACTGAAGTGCAAAAGAGTCGTGTGGCGTAATCGGGCTGGTAATCAGAAGGTAACTGGTTCAAATCACGGCTGTGTCAACGTGGCCTTGGGCAAGGCACTTCACCCTACCTGCCTCAGGGGGGAATGTCACTGTACTTGCTCTAAGTCGCTCTGGATAGGAGCGTCTGATAAATGATTACATGTAAAAGTAGTTGAAACGTAAAGGCTGGGGTGAGAGTCATTTGTGTGTTCTAGCGAAGGACAAACACAATATATGTGGTGAAACGAGTGAAAATATGTCCTCGACATGGAAGAACAGTGGCTAGACGAGTTAGAACAGGTTCGCTAATTGAGTTTTACCGCATTCAAACCCCTCTATCCCTTTGAGCAACTGTCCTTTGTTTCAGGTGTTCTACTTAACACATGCAGGATACGCTGACAGATTCAGGAGTGTTTTGGCTGCGTTATAGTCCAGCGTGTCTGCATTCAGTTTTGGGTTTCAGGGTTGGGGTTGAAAGTGTGTTCAGGAAGCATAGCCGTGGCAACACATGATCCTAGAGGTAGAACTGCCTGCTGTTTTATGGCCATGTTCCTCCCAAAGGTGCGCACACACTGTGCACAAGGATCATAGCTGCAGGCGTTCGGGCTAACACATATCCTCCCTAAATGGAAGATTCTTTACGCCTGTCGTCTCTGTGTGTGTGTGTGAGTGTGTGTGTACACACACACTCCACACCTCCCCGGATCTCCACGGATTCTCTTGAAGGATTTTAAATCACATGGTTTAGTAGTACGATAACATGGCACATGCAGAACATCTGATAAACAGTTCCTAATACGGTGATGCTCGTTTGCTTAAACCATGCAGAGCACTGAGGACAGCAGAGCATGTGTCAGCCATCCCACCCTGGTCTCCAAGCCCTACTACAGAGTGGACATACTGAACAGTCAGATGACCGGCGTCCTGCTCACCTCCATCCTGGTCACCACCCTGGAGGATCACACCCTGGCACACGTTGGCACCGACAGCGGCCGGCTGCTACAGGTAAGGCGGCATGAACTGGCCGAGCAGGAGACGATGGCATCAGGACCACCCTGTACAGTTGGACAGGACGGTGGTCCGCAAGGGACTCGTGGCTGAGTGGTTAGAGAGTTGGGCTAGTAATCAGAATGTAATCGGTTCGAATCCTGGCTATGCCAACATGACGTTGTGTCCTTAGGCAAGGCACTTCACCCTATTTGCCTCAGGGGGGAATGTCCCTGTACTTGCTTTAAGTTGCTCTGGATGAGAGCATCTGCTAAATGGCTGAATTTAAATGTAACTCTGTATTTTCTATAGACCTAAGGCCCACATTTCCTGGATTTTGTGAGGAGATGGGAGGTGTTTTATGTGTGGGCTTTTCCTTGGCTCATCTGTGTGACTGTGGTCTCCATAGGTCATCCTGACACGCTCAAGTTACACTGTCTACGCCAACTATTCTCTGGGAGACGGAAAGGTGTCCAGGACAGCAGCTGTGATGCCAGGAGCTCCGGAAGACTCCTTGCTCTTTGTGGTGGGAAACAAGGTACGTTCATCAGCGTCAACAACATGACAGCATGGAGGTTTATCTGTACTGCCTTTCCCTACTCAAACTCACTGTTTCTCTCTCTCTCTCTCTCTCTCTCTCTCTCTGTCTCTCTCTCTGTCTCCCTCTCTCTCTCCTTCTCTCTCTCTCTGTCTCCCCCCCAGATGTTCCCTGTGTCCCCTAAGGGCCCAGGCTGTGATCACTACCTCACCTGCTCGGAGTGTCTGAACGCTCCCCGCTTCATGGGCTGCGGCTGGTGCACGGGCTCCTGCTCCCGTCAGCAGCAGTGTGAGGGCCCCTGGAGCGGCTCCTCCTGCCCGCCCCTCATCACCGAGGTAGGACCCTCCGCCTTGTGGCCGGGCGGGTGGGGAGCCCCGGGAGGAGACACACAAACAACCTCACACAGATCCAGGATCGCAAGGTCTCCTTTTCTGAACGCATGCTGTGTGTTTGCAGTTTTTTCCAAAGACAGCGCCCCCTGATGGTGAGACGGAGCTGAGGCTATGTGGATGGGAGTTCCAGTCTCAGAGACGTCTCCAGGCAGCCATGACTGCTGAGAGCCACCGGGTGAGGGTGGGAGAGACCCCCTGCAAGGTGCTGCCAGACAGGAGCAACAGTACACAGTGAGTCCCACACACACACACTCATGGATGGGTTCATTAACATTAGCAGACACGGTTCACTCAAAAGCATTGTGACCTGTGACCTTTAACCTCTGCGGCTCTACCACCTAATCCAAAAGACTGTTTGGTAACACGGGGTCATTTATAACTTTTCATCAACCCCCCCAGGCTGGTGTGTAAACTTCTCCGCCACACTTCCACGCCGTCCCAAGACCTCAACATCACCCTGGAGGTTCATGAGGACGAAGGCCCCTTCTTCATCCAGGGCCAGGCCCAGACGCATGGCTTCTCCTTTGTGGTGAGAGGGACACCTTAGGCTGCCAGTCTTGTCGTAACGTGACTCATTTAAACATACCAATCTGACATTGTCCCTCTCCAGGATCCCACCATAATAGATCTTAAGCCAGACTATGGACCCCAGGTGGGGGGGACACTGATCACAGTGTCAGGACAACATTTGAACGCTGGGAACATTCAGAAGGTTATGATTGGTGGTCAAGACTGCCTGCCCAAAAGGTATTTATAGGCATTATATGACATCTGTGGGGGGTCAGATGGCTCAATGGTTAAGGCGTTGGCCTCATGATCGGAAGGTTGTGAGATCGAGCCCCGGCTGTGGCTATGTGATGTTGTGTCCTTGGGCAAGGCACTTCACCCTACTTGCCTTAGGGAAAATGTCCCTGTAATTAGTGTAAGTTGCTTTGGATAAAAGTGTCTGCCAAGTGAATTCATTTAAATGTAAATGTCTGTACGCTCAGGCTCAGTTTGAATGTATACAAAGTCATGGCTGTTGTCAAGTCAAATCACATGGACTTGATGACTCTCTTGTTTAGCGTCTTGAAGGGCATCGGGGCGGTGTCCTTGATTGTTTGCCTGTCGCAAGCTTCTGGAGAAATGGCCGAAATGCCTGTGAAGGTTCTGATAGACAAGTCTGAGATCTCAACCAGCAAGACATTCTTCTACAAGGACAACCCCATGATGATAGGGCTTCACCCTACCTGCAGTTTCAGAATGTAGGACACATACCTCACCACACTAACATCTTGGTTCACAGTACTTAATATATATTACGTGTAAAACTCATTTGATTTGATTGTGCAGGGGATCCAGAATTCTAATCGCTGGCCAGAATCTGAACTCGGTGAGCCAGATTGGCATCCATTACAGATCCAACAACCCCTTAGAGAAGCCTCTTCATAGGGTGAGTTTGAATACCTCAACTTACATAACATAGAAAACACTTGCAGAAACACCATGTCTGCTTTCTACACAAGCAGAAATATTAGCAGAAATAGTGAGTTTTCCCGGGAGTTTTTCCTTGTCTTCCTTGGGGGTTTAGGTGGGTTGAGAGGCAGTTCTATGGGTGTATGTGAAGCCCTCTGTGACACTGCTTGTAAAAAGATAAGATAAGAAAAACCTTTATTTGTCCCCCAGGGGGAAAATTGCAGTTCACAACAGCAGCAGCAGAAGGGCAATACAATTAAACTTTGATTTGAATGGCTGTTTCCATCCCTGTTCCAAACCTCTTGCTGTCTTCCGACCCAGGTGTGCCATGTCACGGGGAACGCGACGCTTGTGGAGTGCCGGGCCCCCGTCTTCCCCAGGAATGAGACCGACAAGGGGGAGATCTCCTTCGACATGGACGGGGCCAGGGGTCTCCTGAAGATGCCTTTCGAGTATCATCCCGACGCCAGTGTCATAGCCTTCGAGTCTGAAGGCCACGTTCTGCGTCTGAGTCCAGGACAGGATGAAGTCTCCCTGCACGTAGGTTCACAGATCAAATCCAGATGTATTCGTATAGCCCAGTGATCAGCAGCCCTGGTCCTCGAGAACCATAGTCCTGAAGGTTTTAGATGTTCCCTACCCTAGCACACCTGATTCTAATAAATGGGTCATAATGAGGCTTCCACAGAGCTTGATAATGACCGTATCGTTACAATCAGGTACGCTTTTTTTACAAGCAATGGCACAGAGGGCTTCAAATAAACCCATAGAACTGCCCCTCAACTAACCCAAACCCTCAAGGAAGAGAAGGAAAAACTCTCAGAAAAACTCTCTATAGGACAACAAAATGATAGGCAGTTAGGTTAGGCAGTGAGGGATCTCCTCCTCCAGGGCCTAACCACCCCACACACCCGGGACGTTAGATAGACTGAGGTGTCTGATTCAGGCCGTGTTGATGTTCCACCCCTCTGTTCCGCAGCACGCCAAGCTCAGCCTGGTGAGCGGCTGTATGGACATCAGCATGACCATCGGAGACGTGGACTGTAAAGTCCAGGTTCTGGAGAACGAGTTGACCTGTAGGATTCCTAAAGACTTGGTCATCCCCAGCGAGGGTTTGGCCGTCCAGGTGAAAACTCATGGACCTCACCTGTCCCCCCTGCTCTACTCTCATTTAACTGAGTTGTTATTCCACAGTTACCGAGACGTTTCTTTCTGTGTCAGGTGTTGGTGAATGGGCTTGTCCATAAGGTGGGTAGAGTGGAACTGGTCAACTACACCATGGTGAAAGTAGGCATCGTACTGGGCATCTTGGCAGCCTTAGTAGTGGGTGCAGCCATAGCGTTCATCTTCATGAAACATCAGAGGAATAAGAAGAAAGGTGAGCTGTGATGCTTTTAGAAGGGTCTCCACATGCTTCTTTTGACCCAAAGTGAGTGTCTGTTTCATGGGTTTTCTTTTGTGATATTTTCAGCCAAAGTTGAGACCCGTTTGTCGAGACTGTCGTCTTTCAGAGGGGGGGGCATCAACAATAACACAAGCCCTACAGGCGACTACAGACGAGGTGAAGAAGCTTATACCCCCTCCCACACACCCAAACACCGTCTCTTCAACTCTCCTTCCCCTAACCTTGCTTGTCCCCTGTCTTCCCCATGTGCTGTAGACTTGTCCAGCCAAACGTCCGGTTCAGGGGGCTTAACCTTCCACGGCCTCCTCTATGCTGCCAACTACCAACCCCTGTCGGTGCCCATGCTGTCCCAGGACAGGGTCTCTGTGGCCAGCATGCGCCAGGAGCTTCTGGAGGAGGTTCGAGATGTGCTGATCCCAGCTGAGATGCTCAACGTCCAGCACAGCCAAGTCATCGGCAAAGGTGCGTCTCAACCGCGTCTCAACCGCAACAAGATCGTTGTTTGAATCATCTACCTATCGCTGGGAGATCCCCCCCCCCCCATTCCTTTTCCCTCCTATCTGCTCACCACGTTCGCGTGATTGGCTTCCCCCTTGATACGATCGTGTGTTTTGAAACAGGCCACTTCGGGACGGTGTACCACGGCTACCTGACTGTCCAAAACCAAGAGATCCACTGTGCCGTCAAGTCACTGAACAGTATGTGGACTCTTATCAGATCCTTTGCTTAGTCTGCCAAAGACAGCATGTCATCTTAGTTTGTGTGTGTTTGTGTGTGTGTGTGTGTGTGTGTGTGTGTGATCAGGGATCACAGACCTGGGGGAGGTGGAGCAGTTTCTCAGAGAGGGGATCCTGATGAAGGGCTTCCACCACCCCAACGTGTTGTCTCTGCTGGGCATCCTGCTTCCTGAAGAGGGGCTCCCTCTGGTGGTTCTGCCCTACATGAAGCACGGGGACCTGCGCCACTTCATACGCTGCGAGAGGAGGGTGAGGCAGATCAACGTCAATCACATCCACACACCCACCATCTCTTTACACCTGGTCCACAGGGATTAGTTCTGTCCAAAGGAATTGGTCTAATGTGGTAACAAACTTCTTTGGTGTCTCTCTGTGCAGAACCCAACTGTGAAGGACCTGATTGGCTTCGGCCTGCAGGTTGCCAAGGGGATGGAGTACCTGGCCCAGAAGAAGTTTGTCCATCGAGATTTGGCCGCACGGAACTGCATGTGAGTCTTGCTTGAGCCGTCCCTAAAGCCGGCTCCTTCACTGGAGGATCCCCTTCCTCGGATCAGAAGGGGTGTGAGACAGGTGTCTTGTGTTCCCTTCTCCTACCTCTGCAGGCTGGATGAAACCTACACCGTCAAGGTGGCGGATTTCGGAATGGCCCGGGACGTGTTTGACAAGGAGTACTACAGCGTCCAAGACCACAAGAAGGTCAAGCTGCCCGTCAAATGGATGGCCATCGAGAGCCTGCAAACGCAGAAGTTCACCACTAAGTCTGACGTGGTGAGTAGACGTTCTGGAAAACGATGACGGTACTTTCCAGAAGTCATTTGCCGGACGCGCTGACCCTCGCTCCCTCCGCAGTGGTCTTTCGGGGTGCTGATGTGGGAGCTGCTCACCCGAGGAGCCAGCCCCTACCCTGACGTGGACCCCTATGACATCACGCACTACCTGTTGAAGGGCCGCAGGCTTCTTCAGCCTCAGTTCTGTCCTGACACTCTGTGAGTGCCTGCTTGGCCTGCTGGAATGAGGAAAATAAACTCATCATCATAAACGATCAACTCATCACTTAATTAATTCACCTGTGACTGTCAGCCTTGGACACATGAGTCTATTCCAAACCTTCATACCCAAGAACGTGCATTTATTTAAAGCAGTTGCTTGGATGAGCTTGTTGATGGTTGTCTTTTGTTTGTTGTCCCTCCCTAGTTACTCCGTCATGATCCAGTGCTGGGATCCTGATCCTGAGTTCCGACCAAACTTCATCACCCTGGTCCAGGAGGTGCAGGAGATCCTGTCCAGGCTGGAGGGAGAGCACTACATCAACCTGATGGTCACCTACGTGAACCTGGATCAGCCCCGCCCCTACCCGGCCCTCACCAACTCTGGTGACGAGGCGGAGGCCTCTGACTCAGACAGCCAGGTTGTTACCTGAGAGACGTCCACATGACCCCGCCCCCCCGCCCACCCCCAGAATCAAAGCCCAGAATCCCCCAGATAACCAAGACTTCCAGATCACAGGACCCCAGTGACAGGAGGGATACCGGATCGTGACATTGGGTCCTTGGGTGAGAGAGGGGGTTTCTTAAGGGTTACAGCAGGGGTGTCCAATCCTGGTCCTCGAGGGTCGCTGTCCCTGAAGGTTTTAGATGTTTCTCTGCTCCGGCACACCTGATTCTAACGAAGGGTCGTTATCAAGTTCTGTGGAGGTGCGCTGGAGCAGGGAAACATCTAAAACAGTCAGGACAGTGGCCCTCGAGGACCAGGATTGGACACCCCTGGGTTACAGCGATCGATCCTCGACTGTCCGTTGCAGCCTGCCGTGAGGATCTGGAGACTGGGATGAGGTGATGAGACAGGAACATTGGAGAGAACATCTTATTCCATGTCGGAAGAAGCACACCTGTAAATGAACGTCAATGAAAGTGTGTGTTTGTGTGTGCACTGCAATTTTACACTTGATTTTGAATGACTTTTTGGACGTTGTGGTATTGACACTATTTGACCTGAGCGTCTGTTGAGTTTGTCAGTACAGGGAACACCTAGTTAACTCTGATACATTGCTGTGTTAATACTCAATTTTCACAAAGAGCTGGTTCCTTTCCTCTACTGACTGACAACTCAGGGAATTTGTTTGTGAATGTTAGAAAATGACCCAAATGTTGAAAACTGTACTCGCGATGTGCACTGGAAAATATATATATATATTTTAAATTCATAAATGTTTTGCAGATTTGTATCTGTAATACTTGTCGTTCCACAAGTCGTCCACTAGAGGTCAGTAACGACCTTCACCAGTCCACTGTCCCACACCAGTAGTCAATGCGTCATATTTCAGTCATCATATCAGACCCTGGTATGGACACTAGGAACATGTTAAGTACTTACTTTGATATGTTACACAGACAATCCAGCCTCTGAATGACTCCACTAGCATTATTTTGTACTTCTCCACTTCAAGATGTTTAAGATGTTTCTTTTGAGAAATGTTAATTCAGCATAGTGCTTCATTATTCATAGATTAGAATCCTGCTTTATTTTTAACTAATTTGGACACAGAAAAGTAATCATAAATGTGACACATTTCCATTGTTCTTCCCCTGTTCAAACGCTGGAACAGTCTTTATGTCGGAAATAGGAACGACTTCCTTCTGCAGTCCGTGTTATTTTCATTCCCCTTTATGTGTTGAGGTTTGGAGAGTGCTGTATTCATCTGCAGGTGGGGGATTTCTTCAAAGGCAGTGAGGTGAGGCTGGAGAAGAGCACCTCCCCAGGTTCATTCTGAGTGGAGGAGGAGAGACGCAACATCAAGGCTTCTTCAGGGTGAAACCAACACCTCTCACTTAGAATCTCTCTTTCCTGTTTCTTTAATACTCAACATTCATCTTTTACAATGGTAAAGACGTCAGGTTCTATCCTGCTTTACATACAGGTAGTTAGCATGGGGCTGCTGCTTCTTAATGACAAGCTGTAATTGCCAGTCTGGGTAGAGCCCGAAGGAGAATATAGTGCTTGTTACTATTGATTTAACAACCGGCTGAATAAATGCATCTTGGATTTAGAAAGGTTGGGAAGAAGCATTTGAATTCCTCAGAGGACTGTTCAAAAAGCTGCATGGAGAAAGGAAGTTTAAAATGCACTTTGATGACAAAGCTACTATCAGCTGGTCTGAAGCCACTAAATGCCTAAGAACTCTGCTGTTCTCTGCTGCAGTACCAGATAATACTTCCTGCCTCTCTGCCCAGCTCTGCCTGGTCCAGCTTCGGATGCACTTGATAGCGTACTTGAGTAGGTGGGCGAGAAATCCAAACCAGGTGTGTTTTTGGTGTTCAGATGGGTTTAGATGTCATCTTAGATGGCAGGTCAACCTCTCTGAGTGTGACGACTCCTCAGGGAATATTCGGAAGAAACTTTGAAACACTGGTTGATCGTCTGACGTGTGGGCAGTCATCACCCTCCAAAACTCCCACGGAAGGGTCACCGGCCTGGGATTCATCTGAATGATCGTTCACCAGAAACAGCGTAAACTCAACGGACATGCGGTGAAACACTCTGGATCAGAAGAGTCTGCTAAAAGGACTAAATGAAACAGGCATTGTCTGGTCAGCCCATTGAGAAGTTAATTCTGACGGTTTGATGTCATTGCCTGTTGTTATATCACAAATCTGGATGGAAATGAAAAAATCGATATCTGACTCCATCAGTGCTCTTTCACAGCCTCCGGCAAATGGAGCGGCAGAGACCCGGCGAGAAGATGAAATATTACTGAAGAATGATTCACAATGCTGTTGAGACATTGACTCTGCAGCAGACAGCTGGAAAGGGCGTTGTGGGTTCTGCTCTCAACTTTTTAATGCGAGCGGCAGCTAATGTCCGTGTCTCCTGTCATCAGTGTTTCCATGCTTTACACAAAAGAACATCTTAATCATGAGCTAGCCTGACATGCAGGCTAATTACAGTCTGTGAATGAGTCTAAATCTATATTCATACAGAACACTATCCTACACATACAAGGAAGTAAATGCCTCATCAAATTTGTAGTGTTTGTGACGAATAATGAAAAATATCTGTCCATAAGGTTTGCATTTGAAGTCCATATCTGCCTTTGTATCCAGAAAAACACGCTAGCATAAAGAATTGTTGGCTTTGATCTTAAGCTTTCGCTTTGACTTTTGGTGTTCTGGTTGTCTTGTTATTTCTCCTTGGTTTGTTCTCTGCATGGATCCTAGGCCTCTGGCAGGCCTTAGGATGTCTACCAATCAGAGCTAGGTTCACTCCAGCTCTGACTACATCTAACAGCTTCACAGGTCACCAGATCATTGATGCAGCAGGACTCTGCAGAGCTCCTGCACTTCTGAGTGACGTCAGCAGCTCCATTAGCTTGATGGTTAGGGCACCAGGCACTGCACCCAGCTGGGTTGCCTGTTCTTGACCTCCATCAGACCATAGACCATGTTTCTTTCATAGCTGGAAGTCAGGAGCCTTTATGTATGATTTACAATCACTCCGTATCAGAGGAAGATCTCTGGTGGTTATAACACGGCACCACTCCCAAACACTTTACTGAGGAGCAAATCCAGAACTCTGTGAGTCAGCCTGACTTCTGCTGGACCTTGGAGCTGGATCTGCTTTGGTTGATCTGGCATTTCTTATGAACCAAATGAAAAACCAACATTATAATATGTCAACAGCCTACTTATTGAATATATGTAAAGTATCTTGTAAAGTAATACCCTTCTTTATTTGAGCATGTATTTGTAATATGTACAAAATTTAAACTACAAAACACAAAGAGAAGCTACCTTTGTTACCTATGTTTGATGAATGCCACTGGAGTTAAACGTGTTTTAGGAAATGTTTCCTGATATGAAAAGACTGTGGTCAGTCTACTGAAAGGGCATGGTAGTTGTTCAAACTATTTCAGCGGAAGGTTAAAGCCTTTTCTCCTCATCCAGCACATTACATTGCCTGCAAATATGAGTGCTTTCTTTAATGCTGTTTCACCCTGTGGTTTTATAAATTCAATTTTCTTTGAATCCTTTAGCCAGTGTACCATCTGAATAGAAGGCCAATCATATTTCTTCTCTCCTCCCACCTCATCTCCATTGTCGCTTGGTATCCGGGAGATGATGGAGGAGAAGTTTAGAAGGTCAGAGAAGAAGAGCGATGTGTTGGTCCGCCCTGCTGCACCCAGCCTGACTGTGGCCACAGATGGGAGTCAATAGAGAAGCGAAGGATTTGCTGAGCAGTGAAAGAGCTTTTCGAGTCTCAAGGCCATGAGAGGCACATGGAGAAAGGAGCCTGAAGAATCAGAGAACTCTCCATCATTCTCTTCATTCTTTTCATCATTTGCAACACCACCAATCGAACAGCTTTGTCAAATCCACCACGACTGATGTTTCAAACGGACTTCCACGGCTTTAACAAGTAAACAGAAACATAGAATTCATGGACCGTGTTCGTCTCGTGTTCTGTTCCCTTAATCAGCCTATGCGTGAGAACCAGCCCCCTCAATCCATCTCCATTTGTACAGATTTAACATCAATAATGCATGTGATTTAGCCAACACAAGGTTAACACGCTAATTCATATTTCATAAAGCTTGTGATGTCATGCACTCAAGGGTCAGCATAAAGTGTGTTCGCGTTGGAAAGAAAATACAGTAACAACAGAGAGTTTAAGCTGTCAGACTAGTAATCAGAAGGTTGCCAGTTCAATTCCCGGCTGAGGCAACATGAAGTTGTGCCCTTGGGCAAGACACTTCACCCTACTTGCCTCAAGGGGGAATGTTCCTGTACTTACTGTAAGTCGCTCTGGATAAGAGCGTCTGATAAATGACTAAACGTAAACAAGAACAAATTCATTCAGTTTGATCATTGTTTAGCTGCTCCATAGCTCCATGGCGCAGCTGAACTTGACAACAGATTCCCCTTAACCCTGTTACCTTCTGAACCTCCTACCTATATCCTCCATCATCAATATCTGTCCATGATTCAGGATGTCTATAGATCTTTAAATCAGTGGTTTTCAACCCTGGTCCTCAGGGCCCCACTGTCCTGCATGTTTTCGATGTTTCCCTGCTCCAACACACCTGATTCAAATGAATGAGTCACTATGAAGCTCAGCAGAATTCTGAATGACAATTAATTTGAATCAGGTGTGTTGGAAGGGGGAAACATCTAAAACATGCAGGACAGTGGGGCCCTGAGGACCAGGGTTGAGAACCACTGCTTTAAATGATCTAGATGTAAACTGGTCACCGTGTTGTCCAGGGTTACTTCTTGGATTAGTGACATGCCTGGGATGTGACCGTTCTGAACTGGATCATTCTTTCTCCTGATCGTCCTTTAAGTCGCAGTGCCAACATGTTGAGTCATTACAGATCCCAATGCTTTGGACAGTCAGATGAATAATTGAATCAAACCCTTTCTGATCATCATTAAAAATGTATGTTAATAGACAATCTAAAAATGAAAGCAAACAAGTGATCAGTCTGGACATTTGGATAAGCCTTGATCCAACATCATAATAGAAGTCAGGATATGAGTACTGGAGGGATTTGAAAAGGATGAAACTTCTGGCCTTGACAGGCTAACTTTCTCTTTCTCTTTTTATTTCTTAAAGCAGTGGCAAATTGAATTGAATATCAGCTTTGTAAGACATCATGAAACAGGCACCACTATACACCAGGTAATGGTATGTTACCAAACATGCATATCAACTGTGAATCTAAAGCTTATGATTAAACTACAAACTACACATAGTCACCACACGTTTTGATGCTATTTTTGAAAAGTTTCCTTTGGAAGCAAAGACATTAAGTTAAAAAAAAATCTATACAATTAAATGTATATATAATTTTTTATGTATATGTTTTAATTGTGTCAATTGTCTTGACAATCAATATATGTTTAACGTTTATGAGAAAACATTATGAATGTGTGGCACATATTGTGATTGTTTTTTTGTTTCAGTGAATCCAGTTATGGGCAAAGCTAAAGATTTAAGCAGCTGTCTGTAAAGACTGGAAGCATATTTTGACTGGCTATCTCATAAAAAGGTCAAACTGACTAAACATTCAGTGCTGTGAAACTGGTTTAGCCTGATTTTTGTTTGTTTGACAGAATCAGGGTCTTGCTCAGTGGTTTGCACTCGCACATACACACACACACACACACACACACACACACACACACACACACACACACACACACACACACACACACACACACAGCAAAGCACAATGATTAGCTCGTATACCTGCAACACTAAAACTGAGATCAGCCCTGGTCATCATTTATACACAGCAGTTATAAACCCTTTTCACTGTATCACCATGCCTTGAAAGAATTCTGTACAGCGCTTCTTTACAGATGTCCATTCCCTGACTTGTGTGGAGGCTGGCAGGGGCTGGCAGGGTCACGATAACTCGATTAGCCTCTATCTTTTGACACTGACCCACTGGCCATGAAGTGGCCCTGCCCAGTAAGCTCCAGAGGGTCAGTGCCATGCTTCCAGAGGTTTCTGAGAGAGCCACATCACACTAGGCTGCCTCTGGGGGAGGTGCTGGGGTACAGTGGTGCTAGAGAGAGAGGAGCACTGGGATGGATTCAAACTGAATAAAGGAACCTTCGTCAAGGCCTCCATTTTTCTACTTTAAGTGTTCATTCTACATGGTGTGTGGAAGCAGCCAGACCTGGATAGAAAGGTCAAAGGTCTAGTTGGTCTATTCCTCAGTAGCTCCTGGGACAAACAGCTGCCTTCGTCTGGTAATAGTTGTTTTCAGTCTGTGCTTGCATTTTAAAATGTTCCTGTATTTGTAAAAGTCTAATTTGTTCTCTCTTTCTATATGAGACATTGACTCTGATGGATGAGGATTAATTAACTATTTTAGGAGTTCCATAGTAAAACTAAAACATAAAACTTTGACCTTGTCTGTCCTGTCAGGTCAGTATGAGTTAATGAGGTCTTCATCATCTCTTCTGTGTTATAGACATTCAGGTCAAGAACTTAGATCTGTTGGGTCTGGGAACTTTAAAAAAACTGGATTAGGAAGAATTCAGATTTGATACAAGCATGTCTTGTTACCCATTACACATTGGAGTATGGAATGGGATTATGATTTTCAACTTTTTCAATGAATAAAACATGTTGTCAGTGGCATGGTAACAAATGGATTTAGCAGCACTTACAGTATCCAGAAACAGAACATGTTAAGGCAGTTATGATCTGTAAAAAAATACACATTCTCTGTGCAAACAGAGCAGTCGTTCTGTATTAAGATGCCTCTACAGTATCACTGTATAAGGCCAGTGAGAGTAAGAGGGCTCTGTTTCAACTCTTGCATCCTAACTAAGCCATGCGTATAGACATTGGTGCAAACTAAATGAAAGCACGTTAGACTCAGTGAGTGTGTGTCTGTGCAGGAGCTGGAAGGGTTTGCAGACAGGGAACGTGTAGGAGATAAGAGAGAGTGAGAGAGTAATTCCATTAAACTGATCCCCAGTCCCCAGAAACACCACACAGCCACTTGTGTTTGTCTTCCAGAGGCTCTGTTGTGGCTTGTACACTTGTTGCCATGGTTACCACGGTTGGACGCCAAGGGTGTGTAGGATGGCAGTGGGGATGTTGACTACAGTAAATACATGTTTACCACCATCATTTGGTTTCATTCCTGTTTCGTCTGATGCTTGAGCAAGTAAAATAACTCATCTTCAACATGCTATCTTTGCATAAAAATACAGATTTCTTACTCAGTTAATTTAAAATCACATTTATACAAGCAACATAATAAAGAGAGAGGTAGATGGAGAGAAAGAGAGAGGAAAGAGTGAAAGGTAAAGAAATAACATACATTACAATTTTGGATGGTTTGTTGATATTTACATGCAAGGAATTACAAAAGTTTGACCAGTTTTCGTGAAGTGTGTTATCTTTATTTTGAAACAGTGTTGCACTACACTTTCTCTTTAATTAAGCCTTTATTGTTATAAAACATTATTTCAGTGTTTTGAGCTGTCATGTGTGCTATAGAGCCCTTCTTTCAAGGCACCACTTTATTAGCATGTACATTTATCAGACAAACAGAAATATATACAGTATTATTCAAAGTCTGTACATTAGTCTAAAACAAAAGTATTCGATCAGTGGTGTATTACTGAAGAGCAGCTGAGAATCACACTCTGACAGAAGCTTGGCTCGTCAATCTGATAAGACCTGTAACTGAGATAAAATACCTCAAGTGCTGATTTCTGCCAGACAGGCAGCGCTGCACAGGAACAGAGAAGCAGGAGGAGGAGAGTCAGAACAGCAATGACAAGACAAACCGTGTGAGACAATTACAGGCCCAAGAACCGGAGAACACAGTGGAACAGTGAGCCACCCAGGGGGCCACTCCTGCACCCACAGACAGACCTTCACTTCACAATGTGCTGCCTAAGTTTCAAAACAAACCTTGGGGTGTCTCGTTCCGTTCTAACCATGGCTCATGATAATTGCATGTGAGTGATGCCGGTGGTGGATCCTATCTTGCAGTCTTCCGTGTCTTTACCTTGCCTGGGAGGGGTAATCCTCACAGAAATGAGAGTACAAGAAGGTTTCTCTGGATTGTTAGTGAAAATAATTCTACAACGTTTACTATTGCTACAGTACTGAAGCTGTGTTCTACGGATATCCTGTTTCCTGTACTTCAAACCTCCTGTTAACGCCCCTGGGCAGGTTGCTTAGAGTCATCAGCAACATCATCATCACACTTCCCCCCTTCCATGATGTGGAGTTCAGAAACCACAGTTTAGGACCCAGAGTAGGTAGACTCAGCCACTTGTGGACTAAGATCAAACACATGCTTTTAATCTTACGTCTCATGAGTTTACGTAATAAATTCAGATACAGTCAGCGTTGTTTTACGTCAAAGATATTCTAATATTGTGGTATTTACCCAAAAGTTCTTGATTTGTAATCAACACCAACTGGGATCAGTCTGAATCTCAAGAGTAAAATCTTGATATTTCTGTACAGATGCTAACTGAGAGACAAGATCCGAGCTCAGATGAAACACAGTGGATCCATGGGATAGACCTTACAGCAGAGCTAGGTGAACAGAGTAGGACCCTAAGACAAATGGCTCCATCGCAGGTGCTGAGGTGCTAATTAAACTGACGTGGAGCCTTTTACAGTATATTAAGTATTTACAGGCTTGTGGGCCGCCAACACACCTCTTTGGGAGGATGTAATCCTGATGGATCATGGGAACACTGTCCTTGTGAAGGAGAGAATAGACCCTCTATAATGACACCTCCCCTGGAGCTTCTCATTCCGGAGCTCATTCCTCTCCGGGGACTGTGAGGATGTGCTGGATCTGTCCTCCGTGGTGGCTGTGCCACCGGGTAGACCGTGGACAGAACTGGGGCAGCTGGTCTTCGGTGTTAGTGGTAACCATGGCAACGTGAGCGTTTTTGCACGGCAAGTGCTGAGAGTGCCAACTGCTCCGTTAGGAAGTGTGAGGCCGTCATCGATGATGAGTAATCTTGAAACTCCCCCGAATCGACCAGCCTCTTATGTGGCTACTTTGGCGCGCTGCTACAGTGAGACCGTTGGGTGTCAGGTGTCCATAACAACCCTGCTTCTGTATTGCCTCATGGTTGGGTCACTTCAAATGTGTTTGAGGACATTCTTTAATCAAACAGAAAGCATATTCCTGATTTGGTTTGCCGTTATTCTCCATTTTGAACCTTTAATGAGATGCTTAGGTGAGCCATACCACGTTGATCAGAACACCACATGTCGTCGTGTCTTCATAGAGGAAGGTTTGGACCAACTGGAAGCTCTTGCTGTTATGGATTTATCGAGTGGATCTTCACAACATTCCAAGCATGTCTGCCGTTCTGGAGCTCTAGTCTCAAGGCCACCGCTCCAGTTTGTGTCGACAAGATTACAGTTTATGTCAAAGACAGAATTGGTTACCATGACAACAAACGCGACACATCCTCTGCGATCCGTTGGCTTCACGTTTTGCCACGAACCGAACGCGCAGTCGTCCCCCATCCTCGGCAACCGCACCGAACGCCCCCCACCGCACCCGCTGGACCCCTGCTCAAAGACTGTCCTGGAAACAGCCACTGAAAACACTGTAAATGAGAAGTCAGAGGGACATAATGGGCCAATGGAAGGACTCGCAGTGACTCAATGAGCACCGTGTTCCGTGGACGAAGCCATGGTAACATGGAGAAGAAGAGCTGTTGTGTGCAGCCTTGACTTGTTCCAGAGACCCATGCTGAGACAGAGGCTGGATGACGCAGATGCCACTTTCATGTGCGCTGCGCCGGCCGCTCGCACAGACTCCTCATGGCTAATTAAAACTGATAAAGATCACATTAAAGGAACACACTGCATGGGATATTGATGGAGGCGCTATTCCCAATGGGTGCAATTTAGCAAAGGGGTCCTCTTCATCTTAATGAGATTTGTATTTTTATGATGTCCATGGATACACATGGGAGAAGCATATCTCTCCAGCGATGCACAGAAACTCTCATGAATGTTGGTCTTTATACCAAATCGGTCAAGAGACAGTATCATTAGATTGCGATCGATTAGTGGTTTGTCAGTTACAGTGTGACGGATGCCTCTGTCACTGCCGGACTAGCTGTGCCTGAAGAAGCCCGTCGAATGAGGGGAATGTGGCCCATGACAACTAATCCATTTAGAAAAGATCAT
The DNA here is from genome assembly GCA_030340665.1 of Neosalanx taihuensis. Classification (NCBI taxonomy): domain Eukaryota; kingdom Metazoa; phylum Chordata; class Actinopteri; order Osmeriformes; family Salangidae; genus Neosalanx; species Neosalanx taihuensis. Next base: position 2,246,918 of record CM059289.1, on the reverse strand, counting down.
CAGAATGTAAGATGCCAGAGTTAAGTCAGGCTGACAGTGAGGAGAGGGCTTCTCCCTGAGGCAGATGTATCCTCCACAGGGCTCTGCCTCAGACATGGGGAGCCAGGCGTGCGAGTGTCCCATATGAAGGGCATAAAGGCCCCAGTGAGGTGGTCCTACTGACACTTTGGGACACTCAACAAGGGGAAAGGTCGAGGGTCAAGGAACTAGACAACGACCCAAACCAAACTAGATTTTGTGGAAACTGTTCAGAGAAGGAGAGGCACTTTAAAAATAAATCCTTGGTAGCTGATTGGATGAAGCGTACTTCTGTCCTTGTCTGTCACAGGCTTACTACAACCACGCTTCAAGATGCTAGAAGTTCCTTGTGGGATACTGATTGTTCTGACCCACAGTGGTTCAGACAGACTTGGAGCTTGGAAAGATGGATTCTCACTGTATCGGCATCTAATTCATCTGAGTTGTCAGGGTGATCGAGTAGCAACAACAGAAAAAAGAGACAGAAAGCCATTCCACGGCTTTGATGACTCACTTCCGCACTATTGTATTGACTGTATTTACAGTCTAACCCCATGACAAGTAGTAGTTTAGATCCCTGTTTGAATCACGACAGCCTGATCCGAGAGGAGCAGGTATTTTGATATGGTTCAGCCTTCGCCAACAGTATTTCCAGTCAGCACAGGTGGTCTGTGTGAGCAGACTGTCCACATCCTCATCCAGGTCCCTACATGCTCTGAAAACCAGCCGACCTCAGTGGCTGTCAGCAGCAAGACTTCCTGTACAAACACACAAACGTACAAATCTGTAGTTATTGATATCGCGATCTTTATGAAAATGTAATGTGCGTATGTTTGTCTGCTGCGATGCTATTGTGTGGGTTCATCTTTTGTTGAGCTGCCTTTTATGTATCTGTAAAGGTGTTTTATGGGTCTTACCACTGTAAAGCTGTCCTGAGTATTCTAATGCTGTCCTGAGTATTGTAATGCTGTCCTGAGTATTCTAATGCTGTCCTGCGTATTGTAATGCTGTCCTGAGTATTGTAATGCTGTCCTGAGTATTGTAATGCTGTCCTAAGTATTGTAATGCTGTCCTGAGTATTGTAATGCTGTCCTAAGTATTGTAATGCTGTCCTGAGTATTGTAATGCTGTCCTAAGTATTGTAATGCTGTCCTGAGTATTGTAATGCTGTCCTGAGTATTGTAATGCTGTCCTAAGTATTGTAATGCTGTCCTGAGTATTGTAATGCTGTCCTAAGTATTGTAATGCTGTCCTGAGTATTGTAATGCTGTCCTGAGTATTGTAACGCTGTCCTGAATATTGTAAAGTTGTCCAATTGGTACCTTAAAGCTGTTTTACACAGATTGTACTTACTGTGTCTACTGTAAAGCTGTGTTACGTGTATTTGAAGTGAAACGTAAGAATGACTCCAGTGTGTTCAAGTGAATAAAAGTTCAATGGTTTTGAAGACAGTCTCACAGGATGTAAAAATAATTTCAAACTGGACACACAGAACATCAGTGAATTAGAATGAGTACTTTTAATACACAACGCGTTGTATTATAATTTTTTGTTCGCTTTTCAAGTAAAGAGCATTTCAAAGTAAAACTTTGAGGCATATACATATTTTATACATATTTGAATTGCTATTTTTATATGCAGTGAGACCATGCATGACAATTCAGAGCCGATACAAAGAGGTGCAGTCATTTAATAAACAAGGAGAGTTATATGTCTGTAGTTCCTTCAATTGACCCAGATGGTCCTTTAAACCTCAGGGTTTGACGAGAGTCTGGTAACAAGGAGTTGAAAATAGAATAAATGGTACCGTGCAGCGCTCCACCACAAAACTGTTGAGTACTCTAATGATATCCTATTTTTGACGGCAATCCAGACAAAATGACACAGCTGTAGTTTGTCAAAGGGAGCCAGTCTATTTCATCACTTTGATGAATTGATCTGTCATCCTCTGCATTCCGCTCTTTTGGAGAATGGCATATTTTTTGTGTGAAGTACATCACTTTAAAGAACTAAACTCATCATCACCCTAATCGTACAATGTCTGGCAACTGTCATTACCTGTAGTGATATAATTTTCCATTTTGGAGCAATTGCTGTATTTCACAGAAAACGTGACATTTGCATTTATTAGCATAATCCTTCACACACACACGCGCACACACACAAAGAACACACACATACCCTTCTTCTCTTTTGCAGCAGATTTGGCAAACTGAAGCTTCACCACTATTTTTGTACCAGACATAAGAGCAAGCCCCATTGTACCTGGAGGGTGCGAGACTTCAACCCTGCACACACACTGTTGCAGAACCAAACCTTGCATCCATTTCAATGGTAGTTTTGAAGAGTAAACTACTGAAAAGCCTTCGGTTTTATCTTGTGGTTTGTTGTTATTACATCTCTGGAGTCGTTCCTCTGCACAGGGACTAACTACTGTTTCAGATTAGAAATATGTGAAAACCCCCACAATGCCACCTTGCTGTCTTAAAGACTGGGGGGCCGACTCTGCTGAAGATTCAGCTGTTTCTAAATACTGTTGTTCTATTTATCTGGACTTTTATCTGCACATCACACATGATGCACTTTAGCTAATTCTATTTGACTATTTTAGCGGATTATTTTAGTGGATTTTGTTGCGGATTATCTTTAGTGACATATACATTGGGACCAGTCATGTGTTTGTTGTAGCCAATATTATGTTTTTATTGCAGTGCGTTTATATTAGGAAGGTGCTATTTATTGTTATATTATTACCATGACAACTTGCAACCTGGGCATAGGAGGGTCCAGCCAATAGCAGGCAAGATGATCACTACTTGAGGGTGTCACTGGGGCACAGGTGGAGGGATTGGTAATTAGACAGTTTTTCAACCGTGCAGGCGGTTGTTTGTTTTCAGTTGTTTACAGTTTATTTCGGTTTATTTTCCTAACAAAGTTAGTTGTTTAATTTATAATTAGCACCCGGCTTTATTTATGCTTTTGACATCCTGCTGCATTCTCAAAATAAAGTATTCAAAAGAACTGAAGACCTCCACAGTCGACTGCTTCACGCGTTGGAAAGGGCTCCACGCCATCCCTCATCAGGCAAAGTTTTGTGGTTCCGATTGCCTATACAGTGTTTTTAACTCTGTCTTTCTGTTTTGTCTTCCTCTTTTTCTTAAACGTCATGAGCTGTTTGACAACTCATTTTCCCCAAAGGGGACAATAAAGGTTTCAATCTATTTCTATAGTGTTATTCTGTTCTATTTCAGAGCAAAATAAGTTACTGTTCCGTCCAGCCGGGCCCACGATACCACTCATCCCATCCCAGGGCTTCCTGAGTGGGCTGTGTTGTAGGACTGCTCCCCTTGTAGGATCTTGAGGACGGTAAGGGCTCCTCCAAAAACACATCTCTGTGATGCGCCTGGGCTACTACCGGGACATCGCTATGGTAACCACTAGGTTTTGGAGGAGGTAGGTGAGGCAAGGGGTCGGAGGGTGCAGAGTAGTTGGCCCCTGTGAGTGGGTGGGGAGGAGGTCCTGGACGCTCCGTCACTCTCTCTCCTGTCATCTCAAAAACCCTTCACAGTGCTTACTCATTTTGGGAGAGAGACACTGTTATATAAGCGAGGGCATGCAGTGTTCGCCTGCAGCCTGTACATCCCATCGGCCTCCTGCCTATAGCTGGAGGTAATGATGCTGTGTTGTGATTGGCCCCATCCTGTTTCCCTTCCAAACCTGTACCTGCTTTGACCCCTCTGACACATCACCCACTTCCACGCTGAGGCACCTGGGTAAAAATGGAACAGTACAGTCAAAACAGGTCTGCTGCATTGCTGGAAAAGGATGCTGGATGACATAACATACTGACAGTTGTGTTTGAATCTGGGATGTAATAGTGGTAACGCTAAATAATTGATACTGAGGCAGTAGACTGTTGGTTTCATTATAGTATTGTAGTATTATAGTGTTTCTGCACCTCTGCGCATCACAGAGATGTGTTTTTGTTTTTGTTTATTTTCCTTTCACTGGTTGCAATGTATGTGAGGTAAATGAATGATTAATGACCAAAACTGATCATGTATACAATGTAGAAACTAACAATTACAACTATATATATATCCCACATCAAGCCATTTCTGATGCCAGTAGCCAGAGATTTTGTTTTTTTACCACCTCCGGTCAAGCACAGGTGTATCTGGGTAAATCCCTCTGTCCCTGCATCAGTCCTGGGCTCTTGCTGGCTGGGGACGCCATATCAAGGTGTGAACAGCTATTTCCAGGCTGCCTGGTGTTCTGTCTGTCACCACTACCTGCTGAATACAGGACATAAACACATACACAGTCTCTCCTCCTCTCTCCTCCCCTCTTCACTTTCACTCTCCTCTCAGGATGTGGAGGAGAATCTCTTTAACGAAGGACTCATGACCGAATCTCGCTCGTTAATAGGTGCCAAAAGAGGATGGAAAGTCCCCATCCTGTGGACTGAGTCAGTGAGGGAACAAATTATCTGCACTTTCCTCTACCTGCAGTTGCCGATGAGGCAAGGATGTCCCCTCCCTAAGGTGAACACTCAGATAGTGCTGACAGAATGAACTGGAGGAGATGTAATTGGTACAGTATAATGCTTCTATTGTTCAGACCAACCTCTGTGCTTTCTCCCCCCCTGGTCACCTGGTCTGTTTTGGTCTGCTAATTAAACCACTTTGCCCCCAGGAATAAGCAGCCACAGTAGCCTCTGATTTTCACCACCACAGCGCTGCATCTACTCGCCCATGCGTGACCTAATCCAACACACCTGACATTTTACCTTCCTCATATCAACGTGCTTCTAAACCGCACATGCGTGTGATTGCCGTCATTCCCCCAGAGATTGAGGTAACAGACGCTTAAAGTGGTCCTGCCATGCGTCTCAGCGAAGAGGGACGGTGGGGTACAGTCAGGGCCGGCTCTACCTAATTTAGTGCCCTAGGCGAGATTACTGCGCGCGCCCCCCGTTTTAGGAAACGTTTTAGCAATTCAGCCCTGTCTGTGGGGGGGTGGGGTGAGCGATGCGAGCGATTCCCAAGGACGACAGTTTTTTACTCGCTTGCAGACTTAACCGTATTTTACCGAGAGCATCCGGTAATTTTTCAAAAATAAAAGACTGTTATTAATTATCGATTAAGGGTGGAGCGCCCCTCCAGCGCCCCTTCAGCCGATGGCGCTCTAGGCGACCGCCTATGTCGCCTATGCCTAGAGCCGGCCCTGGGTACAGTTGACAAAACACATGTGTAAATTAGCCAGTCAAAAATTGCTGAAAAGAAGAAAACCTCTGTTTCTACCTCATTTTAACGGATAAAGCCAGTTCCCTGCAGAGGCAGGTTTCTCTGGGCAGCGCTAGCTCACAGTTCACACTTAAATCAGCATTATTCATGTGTTTACTCTGTAAAGAGAATAGATAAGTGAACGGGGTAAAGGCAGTTCCAAAAAGAAGTTCCAAAACTGTTCTAAACACATTAATAGGAAGGGTGCCTGAAGTACTGATGTTACACAGTGATGTAAGCATACTTAACTCTTCTACTGTTGGCATCAACTATGAAGCAGTCAGCTCAATATTCTCTCTCAATGTTCATCGGGCAACACACGACTAGTCCATATTTTGTGTTGTATGTGCAACACTTTGAAGCTTTACATCCCATTAACATGTTTCTAATTTGGATTTTAAAGGTATGTTAGTGAGTTGTGCTGTACACTTGCCTGCGTTCAGGGTCCTGTACAGAAATAATCTGGTCAAATGGTGATATTGCTTGTGTACGATAGATTTATGAGCTGATCTAAACAGAATGTATGAAAGCATTTCCTATGAACATCACATTCACAATTTCGAGTGATTGCTAAAAAACTCTCTTCATAAGCGGAGTGACATAAGTTGAGTTCTGGATTTAAGAATTATTTAACAACCTGCAGATTGGGAGAGAAATGACCAGACCTCTGGCAACAAAATGAAGACAGTACAAGGCTTAGGTCTCAATCATGTCTCTCTCTCCCGTCTGAAGGCTCGAGGACCATCTTTTACAGGGCACAAGAATGTAAACATAGATAGTGACAGTCAGGCGCTAATGACGTTACAACAGTCTTCAGAGGAGGTGTGTTCAGTAGTGATTAATATAAGTACACAGGAAATCCAATTTCTTCCACAGCACTCGCTGGTCCATTGGCTGGGCCACTGTAACACACTGTAATTTTGTGTGTTAATCAAAGTGTCACAGTAACTTCTTGGGTGAGATCAGGGACAGGTCATTTCAAATGCGTTATGACACTGCAACAGATGAATGAATGCAGCAGTGGGAGCTGATGTGATCTGTGTCTCCTGGAACACTGTCACTTCTCTGGGATCAGGACAGCTTAGGAGGGGAAGCCACTGATTTAAACTGACATGGGGACTTAAGGGGGGTTTTATGAGTCAAAGCTCCAACATAGTGTGGCTGCCCTTTCATGCATAACATCCCTGCTAGATCTACTCTTTATAAAACAAAGAAAATGGTTCTCATGTTTATTTGCTGTGCAACATTGTCTTTGCGTGGTACAACTTGTTTTGTTTGAGAAAAGTTGGACAAGTGGAGGGCAGTACCGTACGCATCCCATTTCAGTGCATGGCTGCAAATACAATCGTTTCTTTCAGGTGTTAAGATAAATGACCGATTCTAGTAATGTTCTCTCACTTGCTCTCTCTCTTACGCTCTCTCTCTCTCTCCCTCCCTCCCTCTCTCTCTCTCTCTTACGCTCCCTCTCTCTCCCTCTCTCTCTCTCTTCCGCTCCTTCTCTCTCTCTCTCTCTCTCTCTCTCTCTTCCGCTCCTTCTCTCTCTCCCTCCCTCTCTCTCTCTCTCCCTCCCTCTCTCTCTCTTCCGCTCCCTCTCTCTCCCTCTCTCTCTCTCTCTTCCGCTCCTTCTCTCTCTCTCTCCCTCCCTCTCTCTCTCTCTCTCTCTCCCTCCCTCTCTCTCTCTGTCTCTCTTCCTCTCCCCTCTCTCTGTCTTTCTCCATCTCTCTCTCCCTCTCTCTCGCTCTCCCTCTCCCCCCCCCCTCTCTCTCCTCTCTCTCTCTTTCGCTCTCTCTCTTTCTCCCCCCCTCCCCCCCTCTCTCTCTCTCCTTCAGTCACTCCTGCTTGCAGCATCTCTCACCAGCGGCTCCAGTTGAACGCTCTTCTTGCAATGTGGATTTGATGGTGTTAGATACAGTAAGCGTGAGGATTTATCTCGGAAATCACAGGGAATTTAAATATAACAAAGACAGACATATATCCGTCTAGTTTTTTTTATTGTTTTTTAAAAGTGTGCGAAACGGTACGAGCAGCCTGTTTAAAATAAGTGGAAAGAATATTTGGACAACGTTTTCATACTTCGGACAAGGTAAGTGAGCGTAAACGTCTTCTGATAAATCAGCATAAAGGCGGTCAAAACTTTCTGTCCAAATATTCTTGAAACGACGAAAACAATGAACTGTAGCCTACGGTATGTGCTAGATTAGATAAGTTATTCTTTGCACATCGCTGAAGATAAGGCAGAGCTGATCCAGCAGTCTCCCAGTTCCTCTGTGTTCCTCCAGGTTCCACCTCTCAGCTCTTCAGCTTTACTGCATCCTTTTGAAGTTTGTAATTCCAGGTGTCAAACAGCAAAACCTTCTGTGTGAAGTTGAGGATCATCGTTCAGGGAGCGAGAATGTGTCTCAGGCTATCACTGCTCAATGGTGTCCTGTAGTTCAGAAGCTTAACAGGTTGAATTGAAGGGTTAAGGTTAAAGGTTGCAGGTTTTTCCACTAGTATGAACGAAATTCCAGTTGTTATTTGTGTTGTAGTATTGCGTTATTTACAGTTTCAAGTGGTAGAAGTGAGAGATCATAACTTTCTTATAAAGATACTTGGCTGGTGTGGTGGATTTGGCAGTGCTCAGGTGGGTCATTAGGCTAAATCATCTGTTGGCCTATCTGTGTGAAGAGACCTAAAAAATGTACAGTATGTCTCAAATGAGCTTTCAGAAATGTTCCTGTACAGCTTCTGAGTCTGTGAGTCATGTCTGCATGTCCTTGACAGATCCCTAGTTGTGAAGGACAGTGAAATGCGTTCCAATTAAGATGCTGTTTTTGTCCAGTCACTACATACATATAACATGTATTGTATGTTGAAGGACTAGTTTCCATGACACCTGAGTCGTGTTTTATTTCTTAATCCGTTTAATATTCATTATGAAAATGTAAAATTGTTCATTGCGCTGGAAGAGCTTCATTTTTTTAATGCGCAAATATTAGTATATATTGAGTGTGCCATTAGGTGAAGTGATAGTCTCAGTGATCCTACCTCATCCCTGCTTTAGAAACACTCCAGTGAGAATACGGTTGAGGGAATTAGAGATGGGCAATGTCCCACACTGCAGCCTACATTCAGCTAAATTCTGTTAGAACCTCAACTCTGACAGGTAACATTAATTAATCTAGCCTTTAAACGCAGTGCTGCGCTCAGCAAGAACATATTCCCATGTGTTGGGCTGTTTATGTGATGGAAAATTCCTTATTTAGGTGATGTAGTCAGACAGCAGTTTGGAGAAACCCAGTGGACTGTGAAACATCCTCATATTGACTTGAGTTTGCAGCATTGAATGAAATCCTCTCCATTCCTATATCTCTGTAAATGTACACTTTACTATCTTGGTTGTCAACGCTTTTTTACGTAAAAATTGGTTTTAGTACCGCTACGAATGTGTGTGTATGTTTTTCCCTCCTCTAGTTAGGATAGAAGGTTGGGAAAAGGGACTCACCACCCCCACCCCCCCCCCCCACCCCCACCCCCCGCACAGCATCACTACATCAGCCCTGTAACCAACACTTAGTTGGTGCAGTTGTTGAAGCGTGTGGACTTGAGAACATGATGCTGGTCAGCTCCTGAACGTGGTTCTCAGGGAGGGAAGAGCAATGGTGCTGGAGTTCTGAAGGAGCCACACTGTACCATGACGCTGATGTAGGACCTGGTTACCAAGGCAACAAACAACATCAGAACAGAATGGTCAGATTAGACTGTGATGCGTGAAGAAGAAGGAAAACATTGGAGATTCAAAGCTAAAGCTATGTAGCGAGGAGACAAGTCTTCACTTCCTGTCGAAAGAAGAAACTAAAACAATGCGAGTCTGTGCCTGTATGTCTGTGTTTGTGTGTCTGTGTCTGTGTGTCTGTGTGCCTGTATGTCTGTGCCTGTGTGTCTGTGTGTCTGTGTCTGTGTGCCTGTGTGTCTGTGCCTGTGTGTCTGTGTGTCTGTGCCTGTGTGTCTGTGTGTCTGTGTCTGTGTGTCTGTGTCTGTGTGTCTGTGTGCCTGTGTGTCTGTGCCTGTGTGTCTGTGTGTCTGTGCCTGTGTGTCTGTGTGTCTGTGTCTGTGTGTCTGTGTGCCTGTGTGTCTGTGTGTCTGTGCCTGTGTGTCTGTGTGTCTGTGCCTGTGTGTCTGTGTGTCTGTGTCTGTGTGTCTGTGTGCCTGTGTGTCTGTGCCTGTGTGTCTGTGCCTGTGTGTCTGTGTCTGTGTGTCTGTGCCTGTGTGTCTGTGTGCCTGTGTGTCTGTGTCTGTGTGTCTGTGTGTCTGTTTCTGTGTGTCTGTGCCTGTGTGTCTGTGCCTGTGTGTCTGTGTCTGTGTGTCTGTGCCTGTGTGTCTGTGTGTCTGTGTGTCTGTGTATCTGTGTATCTGTGCCTGTGTGTCTGTGCCTGTGTGTCTGTGCCTGTGTGTCTGTGCCTGTGTGCCTGTGTGTCTGTGCCTGTGTGTCTGTGTCTGTGTGTCTGTGCCTGTGTGTCTGTGCCTGTGTGTCTGTGTCTGTGTCTGTGTGTCTGTGTGTCTGTGTGTCTGTGTGTCTGTGCCTGTGTGTCTGTGTGTCTGTGTGTCTGTGTGTCTGTGTGTCTGTGTCTGTGTGTCTGTGTGTCTGTGTGTCTGTGCCTGTGTGTCTGTGTCTGTGTGTCTGTGTCTGTGTGTCTGTGTGTCTGTGTGTCTGTGCCTGTGTGTCTGTGTGTCTGTGCCTGTGTATCCGCAGTGCTGTTCATGTAGCATGTGAAGGTTTTTCCTGGTTTCATCATTGCTAAATTGAACTCATTTTAAACACATCCAGAGCAGTGTCTCTGTTGTTTTTGATGGGGATGTTGATTCAATTGCAAACCATTACATTTCAGACCAACAATTTCTTTGTATCAGTCGCTTGTGTGTGATTTCGAACCCATTCTTATACATGAGTGAGTCTTGGTCTGGCCTTCTTTGGCATTGTGCTTGACCATATGCCCTCACGTCACTAGTGGCTGGTAATCCTTTCTCTTTGAAGAGACCTGCCTGATGCCAGCTCCAGCACTTTGGCTGCCCGCCACATTCTGACCCGGGTTCTGAACCTGGAGGCCCAGAATAGTACCTGGCCAAGGTAACATTGATAGAATACGGTTTCAGAGAGGATAGTAGGCTACCACTGCAGGTGGTCTGTAGGTAATGAAACCATAAAGAGGATTGAGCCCATCCAGTGTGTACTAATAAGACTTATTTAAAAGATAAATGTTGAAGTCCCCAACTCTCAAGTACGGCCTTTTCCCTGCCACCTAGAGATACGCTTACTTTTGATACCTGACTGCTTTTTCTTGCTTGATTTGATTTCCAGGTATCTCATTAAACCCAATTTTTGTTTTACCTTTGACCTCTAAGCGTTCACACTAATCCTGGCTTGATGAAAGTAAGACCATGCAGCCCAGCCATGGACTCCTGGGAGTTTGTGGGACCTGCAGGCCGACCATTAAGACTGCTGACTATTCCATGACTCTATCTGCAGTAAAACAGCTGCAATGTTCCAGACCAGGGATAAACTCTGTTGCTGGAGAGCGTTTCCAAATGTGAAAGAAGCCACCTTCACCCACACTCAGACCAAGTCTAAATACATTCAAATGAAGCACGCCCCCCACAACCCCCCCCCCTGAAAAGGAGAACAATCTTCTCTAAGTTCTCTCTCATATTGAGGTGATCTTGAGTTGCCTTCGAAGAGAAAAAAGTTGAATATTTCCTTGTGCACCAACAGCACAATGAGACCCTATTTGGTCATATCAGAAAGTGAGGACAATGTTCTGGGCTTGAATGTTGTGATTATGAGTCCCCTGAAAAAGCCATTGTGCTTCCTCCCAGGTTCATTATCACTGTGGTTCTCTTGAAGGACCCTATCACAGTCTGCAGACAGGCAGCGTTATCGCCTCATAAGTATTATTTACTCAGAGAGCCTCCATCATTTTCAAATGCAATGTTGTTATTTTCACATGGAGAAAACTTGCTAAATGTGACATTGTTATACCAAGTCAAAGGAAGTGTGAAGGTTTTTCGGAAAAAATCATCTTTAATTTAGTTGACAGTGTAACAAAACAAGTCCATTCGGAATAATAACATTCTCGGACATGGCAAGAAACACCCACATAGTAGAGATAAAAAATTTGTAGGCTTCCAAATATTCAAATGAGTCATAAATAAGGACAAGAATAACAAAAGTAGCAATAAAAATAGCCATAAAACACTAGCAGCAGTTTCAAAGCCAGTACCATGGACAATATAAACAATTACAATACAGTATTAAACATTCCAAAATAAAAGCGTTGGAGGGCCTGCTGATGTGAAGATGTACATTGGATGTATATAGGAAGTGAATAGGGCGTACATGTGTTTATTTAGCAGATGCTTTTATCCAAAGCGACTTACAAGAGAGAGCTTTACATTGAGGTGGTCATGTGATCACTGAGTTGTTGTTTGATAGGCTTGAAGGTAGATAGGTATGTTTCTACCAGACAGCAGCAGTGAGAACAGTTCATTGGCTGGATGGTCCATTATGATTGTCAAATACTTCCTAAGGCCTAGCAGGAGGTAGAAGCCTGGCTTGGAGTGGATTTGGTAGCCAGTGATGTGCGCTGAGGTCTTAACCACTGTCAGAAGGACTTTGTGATCAGAAGATAAGAACTATTACTGAAAGTGCTCAAGAGGGCATCTTGACAAAAAGAGAGTTTGGTAGACTTATCAAACTTCTTTAAACTCCTTAAGAAGTTTCGTGTCTTATGGGAAGTTTTACCTGCTGACCCAGACTAGGAGAGATCATCGATGATAAACCCACTGAGGAAGTTGAAGAAGGAGGATCGTGCTGCCTCCACTCCATCGATGTGAATATGTCACTCCCTGAAGCCTACGATCATCTCCTTGGTTTTTTCTGTGGCGAGAGAGAATCCTGGAATAAGGAACCATTTCTGCTTTTCTTCAGGAGCCAAACAAAGCCTGAAATTATGCTGGAAATGACCTCTTCAGTGTTTGATCAAGATCCATGAGGAAACAGTAATGGAACTGGAAAACACAGTCACAAGGGTTGCATGTCATTATAATAAAATCATGTATTATTATTTTACTCATCGTGGTGTTTTTTGGTATGTTTTTTTGTGTGTTCGTGTGTGTGTGTGTGTTCTTGGATGCACACAAGTGTGCGTTCCCGTGTGTGCTCGTATAGTCAGCGAGTCGATGTGGGTGATTACTTGTACCGAAATTCAGGACAAATAACAGGTTCAGATAAGGTTGCACCCAAGCTTTGGCAGACAGCCTCTCTCTATATATAACCTCTCTCCATAACAAATCCACAGCAACAGCAACACTGCAACATGCAGTCATGAAAAATAACCCAGAGCTGGAACAGGATGCTGAGTACAGAGACAGGCTGGAGTAGACAAGGGACCTGCAGTCTAAGCAGGTGTCCACAGAGCAGGATGGTTCCACAGGAAGTGAGAAGTTATACTTGGCTTCAAAGTCCGAATTCCCTGTTCTTCTCACAGGCACATGCATAGAGGCGCTTCTGAGCTCGGCTGTAGCTCGGAGGGGAAGTGATGCGATGGGGAGGTGGCTTCATAAACACTTCCTCGCTGTCTCTGTCTCTTTGGCTCCGTCTTTTGCTCACTCTCTCTATTTCGCTCTCGCTCTCGTCCCCTCACTTTCTCTCTCCTCCATTACCTTCTCTCACACACGTCCATTACCTTCTCTCCACACGTCGATACTCAGTGTCTGTGTGCTGGCCTGCTGTACTTTGCTGAGTAAAGACTTTTGAAGTTTGAAACATATATTTGTCAAGTGGAACCGTAGTGATGAAGATGACAAAACTCTTCAAGAGAGGGAGAAAAGTGTGAGCCATCTCTCCAGCCCTCAGCTCAGGAGGAGAAGCCCTGTGGGGGTCCGGGAGCCCTGTGGGACCCTGCCAGCACCCCCACTCCCCATCCACCCCCCCTGGTGCCCCCCCCGCCCCCGAACCCCCACCCCATCATCATCCTCAGGCCAACCCTTCTGGTTTTTCCAGGCTATGCATTATTCTGTCTGTGGAATCGACGAATGTGCAAAGGAAGATCTCAAATACAGAAGCTCTTCAGAGGCTTTTTCTGGAAGAACAGCAGGCTTGAGATCTCAGCCAGACCTGACACAGGCATGCTGCTGCCAGCTCCTCCCAGCTAGTCCCAGTCTGCGGGGCTGGAGAGCACGGAGGAGGTCTGGATTTAGGGAAGCGGTCTAGAACACTGCGCAATGCAGACCTGCCTTTCTGAGGGAGGGGTGTTGTGGCAGATATCGATAAAAACTGCTCAAAATAACACATTTAACTACAGTAATGATGGCAGTTTGAGAGTTGATTGTTATTGATTTCAGTTGGTCATCTGAGGTACCGTAAGTGGCCCTTGTATGGAAATTGATGAAACCGTTTAATTTGAAAGATGCACATACGATGTGGATGAAAGGTACAAAAAAATGCACATAAAGCACACCAGTGGCTTATGAAGCACCAGTAAACGTTCTTGATCTCTGTTACACAACCACCTCGCACATGGAATATGAATTCCAGATCACCGCTCTCTCCGAGCTGACAGAGGATCACAAACACAAAGGTGCTGCTACACTTGCTGCCTGCCTGCCAAAACACTGCCTCAAAACCAGGAGGTTACGGATGCTAAGTCCAATCAAAACACCTTTTATGAACAGATGATGGTTATGGTGGTTACGATGATTTTACGTGAATAACTGTTCATAACTGCCTTCTGGATAAGCAGGATTAACCCTAAATCAACCCAATGACAAACACGATGGATCATATCGACATATAGGTGTGGCTCCAGGCTGTCTTGAGCAAAGAATGGGGCAAAGGCATGCGTCCATGATGGAGTGACTCTGGCTTCTCGGGGCTGGAGATTCTCTGTGCTGTGAACTGCAGGACCCAGAGGGAACATGGTTTAAGAGGGATCTGTCAAGTGCCACACTGACACACATTCTATCCAGGGTCCTTTAACCGGCCTGCAGGTCTGTCATGTTGCAGTCGGGTGCAGCAGTGCGATGTCCTGAGGGGACGGGCCAGATGAGAGAGAGACCAACAGAAACAGCAACTGAATGGAGAAGGAGCGCTGCAAAGGGGACGAGTGCAAATCAAACCAATCTTTCTAGATTGATGGGGATCTTTGGTAAAAGCTTTGATGCCCTTTGGCTTGGCCTTCATCTAGAAGTGCAGGTGTAGGTACTGGCCGTGTATGTGGATCCAGGCCATGTTATCTTCCTCTTCTTACGCTGCCAGGATCCTATCACTGGGTCTTTTTCAATGAACACACCTCCTTCTCTGAGACAGATGGGTTAATGATTCTCTTGTCATTCAAAGAACACACGAGCCATGTTTGTCATGTGCTAGTTCTAGGTCTGATTGTATGTGGTCCGTATCATCATATGTGACCTCATCTCTCTAGGTAGACCATCAGGGTCTAATGAGGCCCGCAGTGTCCTCATCCACTCCTCCACCCCCCCCATGTCCTCATCCACTCCTCTACCCCCCCCCCCATGTCCTCATCCCCTCCTCTACCCCCCCATGTCCTCATCCACTCCTCTACCCCCCCATGTCCTCATCCACTCCTCTACCCCCCCATGTCCTCATCCACTCCTCTACCCCCCCCCATGTCCTCATCCACTCCTCTACCCCCCCATGTCCTCATCCACTCCTCTACCCCCCCATGTCCTCATCCACTCCTCTACCCCCCCATGTCCTCATCCACTCCTCTACCCCCCCCCATGTCCTCATCCACTCCTCTACCCCCCCATGTCCTCATCCACTCCTCTACCCCCCCATGTCCTCATCCACTCCTCTACCCCCCCATGTCCTCATCCACTCCTCTACCCCCCATGTCCTCATCCACTCCTCTACCTCTGACTCCCCCCTCCCCCTACCCTGACCCCTCACCCCTACCCTGACTCCTCCCCCTGTCTGTTTGTGTTTACAGGATTCATTACTTCAAACTCGTATCTCATTGCTGGGCATCTAAAGGTTGTATGAAGTACTTTCATTTCGTATGCAGGTAGACAAACATAGTGGTGTTGTAAGACTTCAGTAAGAACCACATGCAGGGGAGTTAGAAGCGTATGTGATGTACAACATGAAAAAAACATATTTTACAGATATTAATGGTTTAACTAATGGTTTAGCTTCTGTAGCATTATTAGACAAATATATTTGGCTGCTGCAGTAGTCCAGGATTTAAGTGATGCTTCAGTCGAATGTCCCTGCCTAAGTGCTATTCTGGGAGATGGGCTCCTCTCTGGAAAGGTAATGTTTTTTTAACGGTCCTGCAGAAAAAAAACATGCTTTGGCCAATGAACGAATGCGCTAATAATGCACTTTGATCATTTGTGCCTTATTTGGTTAGCTTTTTCAGCTTCCGTCTCTTTCGTCATTAGGATTTGTTAGAGAAATCACTGAACGTTCTTCTTGTGGGAACACAGAAGTGGACATTCCATGTGGCGTAATGTTAGCCACTGAGATGCATCTCTTCTAATAGCCTCTCTCTGTTTCTCAGTAGGCATAGACATCAGTTCCTACACTTATGTTTAGACCTTTATTGGTACACTGATTTACCTGCTGCCATTTCCCCCTGAAATCTTTACCAGGATAGAGGACATGAGGCCAACGATGAGCAGAGATTCATTTGCATAAGTGTTAAATACAAGAGTAGAGTTTTCTAACAGTGGTGCCACAGTTAACACTGTGCTATAGAAGAGAGCAAGCAGATAAAGGTTATAGCCTCAGTACATGCAGGGATGACTCACTGCTGTGGAAGGGGAAGGAGACCTTGCAGATGCCGTGAGAGTTCACTTATCGTGGAACGGAGTCGACACATTGCGGCGAGCAAAATGTGAATCCAGGCAGTGATGCTCAAGGTTCTATAGGAAAAGGGTTCTTGCCAGGTCACACTGAGTACAGTTATATACTGGATTATTACTATAGATGCAGAGTTGCCACTGAGTGCATTCTGTGTTGGGTGGAATGGAAGATCATGACAAAAACTGATGCTCTCTGTCAGTGTTTGCAGCAATTTACCTAATCGTTTTTGGAACCATTCCTGTCATGATTGTTAATGACAGGAGCCCCACTCTATTACTGTTGGGAAGTCATTTTCTACTATCTCTCCAGAGTACTTCTGGAACAATGATGGTGGTTGCAAAGTATTGAAATTCAGCATCTGATTTTTTGTTTCTTTGAAAGAGTAAAGGGGTAAAAAAAAAAACGCATGTGTGTGTATTGACGACTGCATTTTTGAGAACGCAATGCTGTGTTCGTCAGTGATGGACTGTTGTGTGACAGGTTCTCTGGTGGACTGTCGTCCCTGTCCAGGGGAAGAGACGCCATGCCGTTTGGCTGCTTGACGCTCGGGGAGAAGAAGGACTACAATAACCCTTCTGAGGTCACCGACAAATATGACCTGGGACAGGTCGTCAAGTCGTGAGTAACCCTCCCTGAATAAGACACCGTTAGAGAGTATGAGAAACCAGGGACGTTTCCAGGATTGAAAAAAGGGGGGGTTTAGCCCCTACGCATGTGTAATGTAAAACAAAAAATTGGACTCATTCATTGGGGGCTGCGGATATCCATTGTTTCAGACAGTTCATAGATTGGTTCAATCAGAAAGAGTGTGATTTGTATGAAAACATACAAACCAGAAACGCACTCACATATGTAGCATGTTAGAAATAACTCATCCATGTGTAAAACAATAGAAAAAAAATATATAAAAAATCCCAATAATTCTTTGGGGGGGCTGAAGAACATGAAGGGCATGAAGAAATGATCCAGACATGTCCTGATAACTGCCCTCTCCCAGGGAGGAGTTCTGTGAGATTTTTAGGGCGAAGGACAAGAACACGCTGAAAATGTTCACCTGTAAAAAATTCCTGAAAAAGGATGGAAGGAAAGTGCGGAAAGCTGCAAAGAACGAGATTGTGATCTTAAAGATGTAAGTTTCAACTCGATTCATGTGTTACAGTACTGCACTTTACAACAATATTGTCATATTTTCTTAATATACTAGTGCACCACTACTATTATGCAGAGTATAATTAGAACACTCTGTCCCTATCTGTGTATTTAATTAATTGGCACAATAATAGCATTTTCATAGATTTATTCATTTAGCAGACGCTTTTATCCAAAGTGATAAAATTATTATATTATATATTTATTTTATAGATAAATAAAACAGAATATGTAGCAATGAACTTGACAGACTAGGTCATATGTTTAATAAGACCAAACTCATGAGTTTCATCCTATTGGATTTTTAGGGAGGATTCTTTTCAGCAGTGAATACTGTCTCATCAAAAGGCAACACCCAGCACTAACCCCCATAACCTCCAATACCCTCTTTCCTTCTCTCTCTTTGTCTCTTCCTTTCACAGGGTAAAACATCACAACATCCTGCAGCTGGTTGATGTGTTTGAGACAAGAAAGGAGTATTTCCTCTTCCTGGAGCTGTGAGTCAATGGAATCAAATTGGGACTTTTCTTTAGGGCTTATTTCTCCCCTCAGCATGGTTCAGCCTCATTGATGAACCAATTGCATGTCTGCTCCTATGGATTGATTCATAATTGAACTGGATTCTGCTCTGATTCACTGTGTAAAGCCTATTTCTGAAAATAAATCCTCCACCTTAGGAGTTTTAAATAATTACATTATTTGAGTTAGTACATTTGATTTGAATGTACCACTATACTCTTCAAGGGTCGCTGTCTCTGTGATGTGTGATGTGATGAGCTTTTCAGTAATCGACGGGTCTTAATGTGGATATTTACCTCAGAGCTACAGGCAGGGAGGTGTTTGACTGGATCTTAGACCAAGGTTACTACTCCGAGAGGGATACCAGCAATGTGGTGAGACAGGTTCTAGAAGCTGTGGCGTACCTGCACTCCCTGAGGATCGTCCACAGGAACCTGAAGGTAAACTGTCTCACTCCTCCCATCTGGTGGTTGATAGTGGCATTACATCACAGGTGTCTGAAGAAATCTGAATCAGAATCTATTTTATTCGTTATAAAGGATATACAAACACAGAATTTACTTTGGCAGGAAAGAACAAACATGGAAAATATAACATATATGTAAAATAATAATAAGGTTAAAACAGAATAAAAAAATATAGTGTCAAATACAAATTAGATAGTCAGAGACATTTAACATTGACACGGTTATAATGCTACTATGCTAGATGTCAGCAGGTTTTTTGCAAGTGACTAAGTGAATATACAAAATAAAACCTCCATATACGTTTCAATCCACATTTCATTTTTGCCTCAACTAGCTGGAGAATCTAGTGTACTTCAACCGTCTGAAACACTCCAAAATTGTGATAAGTGACTTCCACTTGGCCAAGCTGGAGAACGGACTGATCAAAGATCCCTGTGGAACTCCAGAGTACCTGGGTAAGAGCTGCTGTGGGTCCGTGGGCAGAGCAGCTGGGGAGGGGAGCTGAAGAGCTGCATGTTGCTCCAGCTGTGACACCGCATATTCTTGGTGATATTTTTCTCAGCTCCAGAAGTGGTTGGAAGGCAAAGATACGGAAGACCTGTGGACTGTTGGGCCATTGGGGTCATCATGTACATTCTGTAAGTGTGTCTAATAATTATTACGATCATTATTTAAGATGATACTAAGAATGTCTTCTTTATAGTGACTGAATGGCAATGACCGCTATGTATGACATAACAAACCCTCCTAGACATCTGACCATGATGTGTTTGAACCTACATGCTGGTTGTTGTGTCCATCCTCCGCAGTCTGTCTGGAAACCCTCCCTTCTACGAAGAAGCTGATGATGACGACTATGACAGCCATGACAGGAACCTGTTCCGGAAGATTCTGTCAGGAGACTTTGAGTTTGATTCCCCGTATTGGGACGATATCTCAGACTCAGGTATATCGTTGGCATTGACGTTTCACATTAACTATTGATATATATTACATATACAACATGATATATTACCGGAACAGATGTTTCTTACAGCATGTACTGTATCAAGTTGTATTGATTCTTTTTGCTGCTCAGCTAAGAGTCTTGTGGCGTCTCTAATGGAAGTGGAACAAGATCAACGACTAACAGCACAAGAGGCCATCAATCATGAATGGTAAAGATTTCATTGTACTGTAACCGAAAAAAAAGTCAATCTAGATCGTTGGTGTCAAACTCGTGCCATCAAGGGCCAAAAGGGTGCAGGTTTTTACTTCAACCAAGCAATACACCAGCTGATTTCACCAATTAGAGAAACTCGTTAGTGTAATCAGCTGGTGTTGGGCTTGGTTAATACGAAAACCTGCTCCCTCTTGGTCCTCGATGGTACGAGTTTGACGCCAATGATCTAGATCACTGAAACGTCTGCAAAATGACCATAGGTAGATGGCATCTTACTGTTCCATAAAGCTTGCACATGTTATTGGAAATCAGTTATGCCTCATTTTTTATCTAGTCTGGTTTTTTTCCCCAAGGATTTCTGGGAATGCTGCATCAGACAAGAATATTAAGGACGGAGTGTGTGCGCAAATAGAAAAGAACTTTGCTAAAGCCAAGTGGAAGGTACTCCCTGTGTTCCAACAAAAAATATTGTGGATGTGTTCTACATTATTTACTCTCTGCTTTTGATAACACTGCTGAAATGTTGTCCATGCCAACACATTGATCTCTCCTTTTCACAGAAAGCTGTCCGTGTCACAACCCTCATGAAGAGGCTCAGAGCACCGGAGCAGAGTGACTCAGGGGCATCCAGTCCTGCTGCCGGGCCCTCAGCAGATCCAGGCAGCACTGCTGCTCCTCCAGCCCAGGATCTGGACGGTGTCCCCTCTGGCACAGAGGCCTCTGCCAGCCTGCAGGCTCCTGACACACTGGGTTCCAGCTCCACCACAGCAGAGTCCTCTCAGCCCAGCCCCGCTCTGCAGGAGGGGGGGCCCCAGGCCAGGTGTAATGGAGATGCTCTCTTGCAGGCATCCTCACCTACACAGGAGGATCAGAATGGCTAGGCTGAGCCAGAGTACATTCACCATGTAAATGAGTGCTGGCATGATGATGAAATGGTCTGTCAGATTCACCCCTTGCAGCTTTAGCGCAGTCACCTCACATTGTTTTATTTATTTTTTTGAAGACATTAATTAATAAAGTGACAGGTCTATATTAAGATTTTTTTTCTTTCTCTTGCTCATTTGTTACTTATTATTTTAATGGAACTTTTTCACCTGGTTCAAAGCAACTCTTCTCCTTTAGTTTTCATTATCAACTGGATTTTCAAATATGAGACATTGTTATTGTTTCAATCTCCGTATTTCATTTGCGGTGCTCCTAACGTAGTTTCACCTACAAAAAGCTGTTAGTAACGAGTGGCATGGCTCAGTATGACCTCATACTTTCCCTTCTGTGATGCTGTCTGTATACTGTCTTAATGTCTTTTACTGCCACAAAACAGTGACCTTATTTGACACCTTGACGTTCAAATTTAGGTTTCCTGCGTCGCAGTCTTGCAACCTGTTTTCCGACCTTTAAACTAAATTTCCTGCTGTTTCATAAACACCTGTGTTTGTAAAAGATTATAAATCAATATAAACTTGTATTGCTCTCTTCACACTCTCTTAATGGAACAGAAAAAAATAACTTTTCAAAGAATATATGTCAGCTTGGGTATTGGACTTCATCATTTTGCAAATAGTATCTGTTATGACTGTCTCTGTGTTTATTTATTGTGTATGTTATATATTTTAAGCATCCTTTAGTTGATCTGAATGGTTGCCAAAGTATTCTGTAAATTATTTAATTAAGCAATATTATTATTGCTGTAAAAAACTGTGACATTTATTTAATAGATATTTCATTTGATTACTTTTCATTTTCTTATAGTATTTCCAGATATTTCATTTTTTGGGATATTATGATTCCAAAATTACTCTTCTACCACTGACATCACACAAACCCACATTCCCCCCCCCCTCCCCCTCTCATGCACACACACACACTTTTTACTACAGTACACTAATGTCATCACTTATGTATTGGTGTAAAAGAAACAATACAGACAACAAAATGTCTCACATTACTGTAATTTGCGTTTGCCTCCATTTTCTTTGTCCACGGGCACTTGACATGCCCTAGTAATAAATTGGATTATATTTTCTTAATTTTCTTTAAGAATTTGTATCGTTAAATATTATTGTGACCTTTGATTTAAAACAATTCATCAAAGCAATGATCTGACAACAGACACTAAACTAAAACTAAAAAGCTGGGTATATATATTTTGTCCTGTTTTTGCCGTTTATTTCTGTAATTAACAGAATGTTTTCATATTGGTCCTGTTCCTTGCTTCTGTGTTTATATACTGTGATCTGAAATAAAATACGTGTCTAATAATAAGCACGTGTTGGTTTTTAATATTCCAAGTTATACTACATTTCCCAGAATACACTTCCAGAACCCCGGAAGTCTCGTTGATTTAGATCCGCTAACAGGAACCTGAAGAAGAAGAGGAGAGGCTGAGCTGCTTTAAGTCAAGCTAACAGACGAAGGTATGCCGCTCTTTTCTTATTGTACATTTGTCGGTGAGAAGCTGTGAATTAATTAAAATAACGTCCATTTTTATTGTTATACATTTAAATAACCTATATGTATCTGCTAAGGTTATTAATTCGATAGTTAAACGTTCTGTTTTGCCCGCTGTTCATCATGGATGGTTTCAGTTAGCTAGATGAGGGGTTCAGCTATCAGCATCCGATTGATTCAGATTTAAGATGTTTCTAATGTGTAGTTTGGATAAATGGCTTCAGAATATAACAACATTTAACACCAGTTTGTTTGTGCTGACCCTGATTGTCCCCAAGATCAAGGAGACGGCTCGTTAGCTAAATGTTAGTTGGCTAGCTAAGGTCTGTGGGCCTGGGGACGGAGGAGGGATGTCCAGGGGGAATAATGAAGCGGTGAAGCT
Source organism: Neosalanx taihuensis (assembly GCA_030340665.1). NCBI lineage: Eukaryota > Metazoa > Chordata > Actinopteri > Osmeriformes > Salangidae > Neosalanx > Neosalanx taihuensis. The sequence goes on along the minus strand of CM059289.1, from coordinate 2,224,624 downwards.
GGAACATCTGACAGATCTGGGGGTATCTGGCTCTGTGGGTATCTGGCTGTGGGGGTATCTGGATCTGTGGGTATCTAGATCTGGGGGTATCTAGATCTGGGGGTATCTGGATCTGGGGGTATCTAGATCTGGGGGTATCTGGATCTGGGGGTATCTAGATCTGGGGGTATCTAGATCTGGGGGTATCTGGATCTGGTGGTATCTGGCTCTGGGGGTATCTAGATCTGGGGGTATCTGGATCTGGGGGTAGCTAGATCTGGGGGTAGCTAGATCTGGGGGTAGCTAGATCTGTGGGTATCTGGCTGTGGGGGTATCTGGATCTGTGGGTATCTAGATCTGGGGGTATCTGGATCTGGGGGTATCTAGATCTGGGGGTATCTAGATCTGTGGGTATCTGGATCTGGTGGTATCTGGCTCTGGGGGTATCTAGATCTGGGGGTATTTGGATCTGGGGGTAGCTAGATCTGGGGGTATCTAGATCTGGGGGTATCTGGCTCTGGGAGTAGCTAGATCTGGGTGTATCTAGATCTGGGGGTATCTGGATCTGGGGGTATCTGGATCTGGGGGTATCTAGATCTGTGGGTATCTGGATCTGGACTTTACTAATCAAATAAACTCTTATTTAACAGTTAAGCGAGACTTGTGAACCGTTTGAGAACATGTGGGACGGAAACAGACATGGACCTCGAGGAGGGAAACCCTTTCGGTAAGTGATGATGATATGCAATATAGGAACTCAAATCAAGTCTCATTAAACAAAAACTAAAAATGATATAAATGTAGGCCAAGTGTTGAAATAAATTATGTAAAATTACAACGTTGACCTTGGGTGGCAGCAAGATGGCCGTTTTTATATTAGTGTCTAACAAATTCAGAACAGCTAAATTGTAGGGTTGCTTGTTTATTTACAAACCAGAATTTAGTCTTAGTCTGAGTGTTCACAAACAAGGATGGATGGATACTTTTTCAAGTTTCAGTTTCCCTTCACTGTTATTCTACACATCAGTACCTGAGCCATCGGTTGATTTTTTTGCCTAAAGGAATAGTTTGAATGCCATGTTTGTCTCTCACAGTGGAAATCATCGTGGAGAGATGTTTGGAGCCAGAGATGGTCCTATGCAGGACTTCAGAAACAGAGATGGGATGAACATGGGTCCGATGGGGCCCATGATGGGTCCTACTGGCCCCCGGCTTCAGGACCGCCCCCCGATGGATATGAGATCAGATGGCCCACCTGACATGAGGGGGCGTGACATGGAACCACTTGGTATACGCGGTAGAGAACCAAACAGGGACTTCTTCCGACCTGGAGATGATCCAGACTTCAACCTCAGAAGGCAGTATGAAATAGTGATCAGGGACAAGCTGATGAACGCACCTGGTTTCATGGGACCAGGAAGGGACAACATGGAGATGGGAGGTAGAGGGATGGACCAACGGGAACCTAACGATAGATTAATGGACATGAGAGACAGAGAGATGTTTCGCAACAAAATGCCTGGATTCGGTCATTCGAACCAGGATGCAAGGCGAGGGTTTCCCATGGGCCATATGGGAAGAAACGATGGCTTCAGGGATATGCGGGATAGGGACAGACCTCCCATGGGTATGGATGACATCGATGGCTTCAATATGGACATGGGTCAACGTGACAGGGGGATGATGGGCTTTGACAGAAGGGGAGGCCCACCATTTAATGCAAGGGGAGGATTCGATTCAGATATGGACTTCCGGAACCGAATGGGATCGCCAGCGGATTTCAGGGGTAGGGACCGCTCTCCTTTACGGTTTGGGGAAAATGATGGTGCTCCCATGGATGTCAGGGGAAGACCAGATAACCTCAGTGGCCCCAACAGATCTAAGTTTGGGGACGACGGCAACATGAGAGACAGAGAATTCTCAGGCAGAGAGAACTCCCCCGTAGACTACAGAGGCGGGGAGGAGATGACCCTTGCTGAGGAGTGGAAAAACCGGCAGGCGAGGGAGAGAGACTCCCAACCAGCCTCCATATCCAGAAGCATCTCCCCTTTCCCCAGAGATGTCATGGAACCAGGATTCCCTTCATCCATTGGAAGAGATGGCAACAAGCCGGTGCTCCTAAAAGACAGAGACAGACCTCCCGCTGATTTCCCCGGTAAAGAAGTGGGGGGCTTTGGTGGCTTTCCTCGTCCGACCCCAGAACATCCGGGTCCACCTAACTGGGAGAAGAACGCCCCCCCTGCTCCCCTTCCAGGTGTGGGGCTGCTTCCTTTGGGCCTCAAAGGTCCGCTTGACCCTCCCTTCCCCAACATGGGGCCTTTATCTAACCCCCATAGAGAGAACGATGGCAAGCGATGGCCTGGCGACAGAGATCCCAAACAGAATCCAAACATTCGGCGAGACGACCGACCTCCATTCCACCAGGAGAAGAATCAGCCTCCTCAACAACCTCACGGGCCGGCTGACATCGACTGTTTCAAAGGGCCTAAAGATCCATCTGGCCCCGAGAGGCCTAAGATGGGCCCGGGCCCCGAGTTTCCAAGCAGCAGCGGAGAGCAGCGGAGAGACCAGGACTACAGGGATATCGACTACAGGACAGGGTCTGGGAGAGCCTTCCAGTTCAAACATGAGGATCTGCAAGTGCCAGAGAAGCTCCTGAAGGAAACCAAACCGGTCCCCGTTTCAAAATTCAGTGACTCCGGATCTCAGGTCAGTCAGCAGTGATTTGGTTGTTTCATATCAAATGCTATGCTCATGTAAACTTGCAGTGCTTGTGTACTATCCATTTGTACTCTTCATTAACTGGTGTGAATATGATTCAACGGCAAAAGGATCAAGATTACCGCAGTGCATCTACGAAGGACAAGGTTTCTCACACCATATCTATAACTGGAATCCCAAAGACTGCCACAATGGAACAGGTAAGAAATATGATTCAACACCTGGATATGCAGCAGGTCACTTGTTGTTATTTATTGTTAGATTTGGTTATTGTTCTTATTGTAATTGTAATTTTCTTACAGATCCTCGGTGCTTTCGCAGTCCGAGATGGGGTACCCATGCAGGGCATGAAAATCAAGAATGTTGTTCCAGGTAAGATCAAAGTCCCCGTGTGGATATTTCAAGGGCAATCGACAGCCCTACTGTCCTACGACTTGTTTTCGCTATTTCGATGTTTGAACCAGTACGCTTACCGTTTCTTCGTTACGCCAACATTCTCGCTCTTGACCAAACCGCTTACCAGTTCTACAGGGCTGAGGTCTTTTAGCATTTAGCTGTCAGACTTGATCACGCCTAAGGAATATAGGCTCGTGGTCTATATAGCAAGCTTTGAGAGTGACATTCGAGTCACAAATGTTCTTGTGACACACATTTTCTTATGTTTTTGTTTGTTTGCCCCCCACCCCCCCCACCCCCACCCTCAAGTTTTTTCTCAGTAGCCTGTTAGTTCAGTTCATGTCGATTTACAATTCTGAAAGACGGCAAGAGCGACTTGCTCCTGTACGGGTGCTTGGCTGAGACTCCAGGTCCTGATGTTGTTTTGCTCATCATTCAGCTCAGGTCCAAATGTTGGTCTTCTCTGAGGCACTGAACACAGGATAGCTTTGATCATGCAAGATGGATTTGATTCCATTCTGAGCATACAGAAGTGTCATGCTACAGTCAGTTCTTCACCAAAGAGAATCTTCCTTGGTAAAAAGAAAAGGGAGGACATTGTTTTCAGTTATAAGACAGTATGTAACGATATCTCATAAAGGTGTACATGCATTGTTTTTGGGAAGTATTAAAACCCTTTTTGGCATGTCAGCAAAAAAAACAAAAAACGAATCCAATTATTTACCTATAGAACTCATAGAAGATGATGTTGAGTTGTAACCATAGGGACTTTACAAGTTACCTTGGGCTCCATCCTGGGTTTGAACCTCTGACACCTTCATAGTTCTTCTGAAGAGAAAGTAGAACTACCTGGATGATAAACACCTTGGAATAATTGCATCATGCAGTACAGTAGAGTGGCTGTGGATGTCCTGCAGCATGTCAGACCTGCAGCATGTCAGACCTGCAGCATGTCAGACCTGCAGCATGTCAGACCTGCAGCCTGTCAGACCTGCAGCCTGTCAGACCTGCAGCCTGTCAGACCTGCAGCCTGTCAGACCTGCAGCCTGTCAGACCTGCAGCCTGTCAGACCTGCAGCTTGTCAGACCTGCAGCATCTGACTCAGAATTGAGAGGATAGTGAACTAGGAATATAGACAGAACTTAAGCCTTCAATTTACATTGACATTTATTCATTTAGCATCCGCTTTTATCCAAAGCGACTTACAACTTCTTGCAACATCAGACAGGTGAAGTTTAGCTGTTGCCTGATGAAAACCCAAAGCTTACACTCAATAAATAGCTGGAGGAATTTAGGATAATCACATTCTGTTTCAATGTTATAAGTTGGATTTGTGAGGTTGGATTTATTTATCCAAAGTATTCATAAAAGGGTCAGAAAAAGGTTTAAAATATTGATCTGTAACACAACAAAATGTGTATATGGTGTGAATACTTTCCAAATGCAATGTTTTAGTTGGGCAACAACACCTGGGAAATACAAGTCCACAAGTGCAGCTATTTTGTGTGAATGTCAAAGGGAAAAGAGTTTAACGAATGGCTGAATGACTCCAAACCCACGCTGACAGATTGCTATCTCGATGTGCTCATGATATACTGTCTTACCCAGCAGTGACTAACGCAAATCCATCTGTATTTTAAATGCTGTCCCCAGGTTACAGCTACGATACGGCCTATGTGGAGTTTTATAACCTCGATGATGCAGTCCACTTCATGGAGTCCAACCAGGTGGCCCATCCTCGTCCGTCTACAAAGGCTGTCTCCCCCAGCAGGAAGACTGCTGGGGCCAGAGGGGCGGCGGGGGGAGGGGAGGGGTGGGGGGGTACCTTAGTGGGGGGGAGGGTGTGGGATGGGGGGTGGGCGGGATCAGGGCAGCAGGGTACTAATTTGTAGACTGTTATTAACGGGACCGGGATATTTAGTGTCAGTTGAATTGTTGGTAAAGGATCCGTCTGCAGACACGTTTTTCTAGGGTGAAAACACGTTCCCTGTGTAGCTGAGCCGACACTGCAGAGTGGAAGAACTTTTCTAAGAAGCTCACTCAGGTTTCCAGAAGTGAACGACCGATCACAGGAAAATGTTGAGCTCACATTCATTAAAACAAGTCTGGTTAGATAGAACTCCTACCTTAATCCTATCACTATTGATCTTTATGCTACTTGTTACCTGAATCAACTGAATTTATGTCTTTAGATTATAAAGTCAACAAAACGAAGTGAAAGAATGGTTGTTGGTGTTAAATTTGAAGACTTAATTCAACGTTGAAATTTGAGTATCGGATTCGTAATCATTTTTCTATCTTTCCTGGACTTTGCCATTTCTTTATTTTTGGGGGCGGTTGGGGTGTAATACAGGGGTAATAGAGGAGTGTTGTTTATGTCACACTGACGTCTAGCTACTGAAGGAAAGCCTTACAGATGCCATGTTCATCCTCTCCAGTTGGTTTGCGAACAAAGTTGTGTTCAATTTCTGTCCGAGGAGCCGCTGGCGTCGCCAGCCTTCATCTTGTCCTCCAGTTCCCCCACATATTCATGCTTTTTAAGACTTTTGTCTTAACTCAACTCTCTTTTTGTCTTTCTTTGGGGCTGCATATATTTCACGGACTTTCCTCTGTCCGACCGGATGGTATCGATTGCCTCTCCTGATGCGCTGTAGAGCCATTATCCTCTCTGTGTCTTTCTCCAAGCTTGGAGAGAAGTACTAATATAGACCGAAAGGACCCACATCTTGAAGAATCCCGCAGCGCCTTGAACCTCAGATGATACCATCAGGATCTTCCTCTTTACCGCTCGGCTCTGAATTCATGGTGTCATGTTGAGAACCTGCTCTCTTACATTCTCTTCAGATGTCCTCATACTATATTAGCACCACCTGCAGTCATTGATATTTCAGCAGGTCGCTTTGTGTTCAAGTGCTTTTGTCTTGACTTTGCAAAGGTGGCTTTTGGCTCCAGTGATCTTAGTTGGCCTGTAGATGCTGGGTGGCTGATCTGTAGCGCGGAGCCACTGCAGTCCAGAGAGCCACACAGCCCAGAGAGCCACACAGCAGGAGTGGCAGATTCTGCTGATCTTGACTGCTGTTGTGCTTCTGGGGTTTTTAGACTGAAGTGGGATTTGCCTTGTAGATTCGTGGATCTTTTTTTGGCTCTTGTTGTTGGTTATTCACCAGTGAACCCTCATCATTGTGTGACATCTCTGTGTATTTGCATGTTAAATCACCATACCCAGCCTTTGGGGAAGTTTTTTAGATGTCTACACAAATGATCTACTTCGTTCTAGCATATTCTGGTTTACAGCATATTTGAGTTCATTCTACTGTAAACCTTACAGTTAGTGTAATGAATGTAATATACAGTACATTTATTTGAATGTGATATATTAATTTTAATTTGAGCTGTTTAGATACCTTAATTCAACATCTTTTGGTTTAGCTAATAGATTTACACAGTCTGGTAAATTGTAACATGTTTGCCAGGAGATAATGGCTTGGTGTGAATTGTGAGCTGTGTTCTATAAAGCAGAACCCGACAGCATCACAACCACAAGCTGTGGGCCATGTTACCCTCAGCATTGAGGAGGGCAGAAGAAGCAGCCACAGTGCATGTTGGGTCTAGGAACATTCTAAATATCACTCGGTCGGTAAAATGGGAGCTTGGGGTTTGACTGAAGGTGTCGTGTCTTTGTTCCAGGGATCCCTGAAGGTTGGTACTAAGGTCGCCTCCATGAGGTACGCCCAGCCTGACGGGAACGCCAAGGACGCTCAGGTGAGTGAGACCCAGCAGACACCTTCTGACCAGCCCTTTCATCCCACCATCCACGACCTTCCCACTTCAAATCCTTTCCCAGGTCGTTTTGAGAGAACTTTCTCCTAAACTGTGTTCCCGCCTGTGTTTTAGGAGCCAGCCCTCAAGACCCCCCCTGGCCAGGACCCCCTGTTGCCCAGCCTCCTGGAGAAATCCAAGAACAGCCAGGAGCCCCCCCAGGCCAAGGGCCCCCCGGCGGGCCCCGTGGACCCCTTGTCCCAGGGTCAGTGGCAGCGCAGCTCGGACCTCACCCCGGAGGCCTGGCAGCAGCAGGTGGACCAGCAGCTCCGCCAGAAGGAGGCGGAGCAACAGGCCGAGTCCTGGGCCAATCGCAGCACTCCTCGCCACGGCCCCCATCATGCAGACCCCATCTTCAAGGAGAGCAAAAGTCAGTCAGATAGCAGGCTTTCTTTATATGTATTGATTTGTCACCAGCACAGAATATACCAATGGACATTTTTTCTGGTTGATAATGAACAGAGAAGTCCGAGTTGGGATATGAAGAAATGATGTAGCGGAAAGGCCTTTGGCTAACGTGTTAATAATAATAATAATAATAATACATTTTATTTGGAAGGCGCCTTTCTCGACACTCAAGGACACCGTACACAAATGAGATAAAAGAACACATCAACAACAAACATGAATATCAATACATATGAATACAAATAAATAAAAACACACAAAATATGAAAAATTACAATGGATTAAGGGACAGGACAGGGCAAGTGGCATCAGAGGGAATAGGCAGTTTTAAACAGGTGTGTTTGGAGTTGTGATTTGAAATGGGGGAGCGATTCAATGTTTCTGAGTTGGGGTCGGAGTGAGTTCCAGATTTCAGTGTTCATCGTTTGTCTTCCTTCCAGCTATGATCCTTAAGAATGTGAAGCCCACCACTACAGTAGAGACCATCCTGAAGGCCCTGGACCCATTCGCCTACCTGGATGAGAGGAACGTCCGTCTGGTGAAGGGCAAACCCCCCGGAGCCAAGTGCTTCTGCTTCGTGGACATGGACTCCCATGAGGTATCAATCAGCTGCAGCGGCTAACGGCTAACGACACGCTTTTCTTCATCTGGGCTTTTAATGAAGCCCACGACATACATGTGACCCGTTTTAATCCTGAGGGTGATGTGTTGTGTCGTAGCAAGTGACTCGTTTAGTGGACCTCCTGACCAAACCCAGGCCTCTGTCCATCGATGGAGACAGGGTTTACGCCGAGGTCGCCAAACCTTTGAAGAATCAAATGTGAGTGACTATTCTACCACACTGTGACACTCGCACGACACCTGTTCCCAAACACCTGCTTCACAGATGACCTTGTCTCTCTTATCCCCCCCCCCAGGTACAAAAGAGATTCTGACAAGTCAAATACATCCCTTCTGGGCTACCCTCCTGAAGCCAGTATGTTGGAGGTAGGATCGATGGATTCAGCATTTTCTTCTACGTGTGTGCTCTTGCGCTTGGCTGTGTCGAGCTGGACTCTAATGTCTCTTCATGTTGTTGCAGCAACAGCAGCACTATTTCCCCCCAGGTCTCCAGCCAGCAGCCCTTCAAGGTACGCTCTCCCCTCTTGGCTTTCATCCTCTTTTCAAAGCCTTTAGTGGAAACCTAACCCCTCCTCCTTGGCTTCTTCCATCACCTAGGTGACCTGCTGGCTGGATCGCTGTCCGGCAGTGCCGACCCCTCCCTGTCCTCTGGGGCCCACGTGGCCCCCAGCCTGGCCTCCTACGGGGAGGCTCCTCCCATGGACCACTCCTTCCAGGCCCTGGGGCCCCACGTCTCGGCCCCAGCCTCGGGCCTCCCGGGGGCTGGCGGCCCGGACGCCTACAGCTACGGTGAGGCTCACGCTCCACTCCGAGACCCTCGCCATGGAAACGGGACCGCAGGTCTTACAGAGGTGTTTTGACTTTCCCGAACGGGTTCAGCGATGAAGGTTGTTATCTTCCTCTCCCCTGCAGCCACGGAGACTCCAGACATGACTGACTACCTGTATGATGCCACTTCTGGGTTCTACTACGACCCCCAGACCACCCTGTACTACGACCCCGGCTCCAGGGTGAGACGCTGCACAACAACTGGGATGACCAGCACCTTGTAGTCTGTCCAACTTCCTCACAGTCGAAAACATTTCCTTATATACATTTACATTTATTCATTTAGCAGACGCTTTTATTCAAAGCGACTTACAAGAGAGAGCTTTTACAAAGAGCATCAGTCATTGAGCATAGCAACGTGATAGACCCCGAACACAGTGGGTTTTTTAGATCGTGAATCATACATCATGAGAACCAATAAGTGCCAAAGGAAGAACTATAAATGCATAACACAATGATTGTGAACATAAAGCAAGACATACAACAAACAACACTGGAAATTCACCAAAATGGGACCAACAAATAGTTCTAAACAACATTAGATTTACCTTATTTATCTGCTATCTAATCTTCTTCCTACTTGTGTGTTTGTGTGGGTGTCCAGTATTTCTACAATGCCCAGACACAGGAGTACCTGTTCTGGGACAGTGTCTCTAAGACCTACATCCCAGTACCGGGGGGCACCTCAGACCCCCAGAGCTCCATGGGCCAGTGTGTCACCATGGCTGCAGAGGTGCAGGCTATCCTGGCCAACCCGGCCGCGGACGCCCCCCTGGAGATGAAGAAACCCTCCGAGCTCCAGCCTGAGCCGGTCCCCGACCCCGCCCAAGGCTCCGCCCCCGTCCCAGGCTCCGCCCCCGACCCTGCGTCCTCAGCTGAGAGGAGGGAGGAGGAGGACGCGTCTCACTCGGACAAGAAGGACAAGGAGGAGAAGCCGAGGAGTCTGGCTGCCTTCAAGGTGAGTCTGAGTTTCTCTAACCCTGCACACACCGCCTCGAGGTCAGAGGTCAGTCTGATGACATGGGTGTGCCCTGGATCAGATCATGAAGGACATGGAGCGATGGGCCAAGATCCAGAACCGGCAGAAGGACAGCGTGCGCGCCCCCTCCCCCGTGCTGAAGGGGGGGCTGGACGACAGGAAGGCCTCCAAAGCCGCTGATGCAGCCTTCGCCATCTTCGAAAGGAAGGTTTGTGATTTCTCCTGACGCCTTCTAGGGCAGTGGGGGTGGGGGGGTTGTGGGGGTGGGGGGTTGTGGGGGTGGGGAGGGACATGCTTGGTGTGTTTCTGTGTTTTAGGGCTCAGGTCCTTCAGCTCCTCTTGTTACCTCAGGGCTCCGGTGGGGACGACCTGTTTAAGAAGCCGTTCGCTCCCGTGACGAAGAAAGAGGAGAAGAGTTCAAAGGTAGGACGTCAAGCAGGACCTTTGAACTTGTTCTAGAGCGGCTGTCGTGATGACCTCTGACCTTGACCGGCGGCGTGTTTCTCTCCAGCGCCCCATGGGCTCTCTGGGCCTGCTGGCGTCCGACTACGCGGCCGGAAGCGACGAGGAGGAGGAGGTCCTCCACGATGCTCCCCGGGCGCCCAAGAGCCAGTCGGAAGAGAAGGAAGACAAGCTGACCGACTGGAAGAAGATGGCCTGTCTGCTGTGCAGGAGACAGTTCCCCAACAAGGACGCCCTGACCAGACACCAGCAGCTCTCCGACCTCCACAAGGTACGGATGCGGCCGCTGCGCTCGGCAGCTGGACCTGCCTGGATGCGTCTCCTCATGGCTGTTTCCTCTTCTCTCCCTCCGCCAGCAAAACATGGAAATCCACCTGAAGATCAAGAGGTCCAAGAAGGAGCTGGAGGCCCTGGAGAACCAGGAGAGAGAGGTCAGCAGCCTGGGGGGGGGGGCTTGTGTGGGGGGAGCAGGACCCGTTTCATCTGTTTTCACATGATCCATAAGAAGGGAGTCATGGTGCAGTCGATTAGGGAGTCAGGCTAGTAATCAGAAGGTCCCTTGGTTAGAACCCCAGCTGTGCCAGCATGACGTTGTTTCCTTGGGCAAGGCACTTCACCCGACTTGCTGCAAGTCGCTTTGGATAAAAACGTCTGCTAAATTAGGTATTATTATTATAAGAGCGTCTCCTAAAAGACTAAATGTAAAAACGACAAATCTTGAGTACGGACTGTGTCCCCTGTAGCTGAGTGCCAGAGAATCCACGAGGTCCCCAGAGATCAAGAAGAGGAAGCACCAGCATCAGCACCAGCCGCACCAGCACCAGAACACCTGGGCCAGTGGATCAAGGTGGGCTGTGCAGACATGGCGCCCACATGGCTGGAAGCCCAGCAGGCCTCTTCTTGTTTAGATTAGATTAGATTCAACTTTAATGTCATTACACAGGTACAAGTACAGGGTAACGAAATACAGTTAGCATCCAACCAGAAGTTCAAAACAGTTATTACAACAGAATATAATATAAGTATACTCAGAATATACACAGTATGAACAGTATAATCAGAATATACAGGGTATGTACAGATTAAAGTGATTTGAGACAAATGTACAGCTGTATAGTACAAGATGCTACAGTATTTAGCAGAATTTACAGAGTTGCATGTATGTAAAGTTAGTGCAAATGATGCCGGTGCCTTGTGTGTCATGATTCTTGTGCCTTGACTCTTGCTTGGTGCTTTTTGTTTTTTTCCTTTAGAGACTCTCATAAGGGAAGCGACCGACCTGGGTTAGGATCTGAGCCTGTAGAGGTGAGTATGAACAAAGAGAGAGGGAAAACTACCGAACTGTCGCATGGTATCATTTAGAACCGTGGTTCTCAACCCTGGTCCTCAGGGCCCACTGTCCTGCATGTTTTCCATGTTTCTCTGCTCCAACACACCTGATTCAAATGAATGAGTCACTATGAAGCTCGGCAGAAGCCTGATAATGACAATTCATTTGAATCAGGTGTGTTGGAAGGGGGAAACATCTAAAACATGCAGGACAGTGGAGCCCTGAGGACCAGGGTTGAGAACCACTGCTTTAGAGCTCAGTTTGTTCACCTTGGCCTCTTGTCTCTCCCCCAGAGGAAGAAGAAGGAGCCTGTGGTGTGGGACCATGCCACCTACAAGCAGGCCGTGCGGAAGGCCATGTTCGCTCGCTTCAAAGAGCTGGACTGAGCTGTCTGTGAAGAGCGTCCTCCAGCACCCCCCCCCCCCCCCCCCCCCCCCCCCGTTCCCTGTCTGTCTTGTTGCCCTGAACTGAGGGAGCGGCTCGACCTCTGACCCAGACCCCTAAAACAGAGACTTTGAAATGAAGTGAAACGTGCTCAGAGTGAGGCTACACTGTCTCTCAGTTCAGGAAGGTGTGTGTGTCAGAAGGTGTGTGTGTGCGAGTGTGTGTGGCTGCCGTCTGAGTATTCTTGTTCCTCCACGTCACCCTGTGATTGGAGAGTTGCTTTTATGATAATGACCCCAGTTTGGCTGACCTAAAGTCCTCTGCCTAGGCTACCCAGGCTTTGTCAATTTTATACATTAATTTAGTGTATTATATATTTTTTGGGACATGTTAAGCGAGTAGCTAATATTGTGACAGATAAATCAAGCTGCCAAACCCTTTAGTTCTTCCTGTATGTGACTGGCTGTGGTCAGAAACAAATCGTTTTGTTTTAACACTGAACTCTCTTGACAGATTTCTTGACGTTTTTTCCCTGTTTTGCTTTAAACACTGTAACACGTGTACACATTTTTCAGTAAAAGAAAGTGACTTGAATTAAGCTCCATCTCTTTTGAATTCATCTTCCTGTGATCTGAGGTTTTAAGTGTAAGTTGACGCTAACCTTAAGTGAGGATGTTTGGTGTTGAGAACCACTGTTTCCAAATAGGCTCCTCCCACCTTATCCGTGGCCCCTCCTCTTACATGTTCTCGTGAGAGTGAGTGCCGTCCCAATACTCGTCTTGGTTGAGGGGAAGGGCTACATAGCCCCTTAGATTAGTTACCTTGGTTACATAGCTTGAACTACAATAAGCCACCTTAAAGGGTACGGAACCTTTGCTAAAGTAAGTGAGACTTGTCAGGGGAAAAAACCTGGCTCTAACGCAGAAGGAACAACACAATGTTCTCAGGGACCCACTGTTCTGCATGTTCTAGATCAGTGGTCTTCAACCCTGGTCCTCAGGACCCACTGTCCTGCATGTTTTGGATGTTTCCCCCTTCCCACACACCTGATTCTAATGCATGATCGTTTACCAGGATTCTTCAGAGCTAGATAACGACCCATGCATTAGAATCAGGTGTGTTGGAGCAGGGAAACATCTAAAACATGCAGGACAGTGGGTCCTGAGGACCAGGGTTGAAGACCACTGTTCTAGATGTTTCACTGATCCAAAACACCTGATTCTTATGAATGGGTTGTTATCCAGCTCTGTATGAACCTGTTAACCAGCAGGCATTAGAATCAGCTTTGTTGGAGCAGGAAAACATCTGAAACATGCAGAATGGTGAGTCCCTGAGGACCAGGCTGGAGAAGCACTGAAATAGTCCCAATGTGGCAATGTGAGGAACTTTCTCTATTTCTCCACTTGATGGCAGTAAGGCTCTGCTGATTTCTAAAGCAAACCCCCTTTTCTAAGCCACTTCAATGAACGACATAATGTTAGACTATGTTTTAATATTTGGATTTGTTAAGATAAATATTAAAATATTCACTTGGTAAGTCAATTATATAAAAGGTGTATGGGTTACCTGTTGGTTACCAACAAAGATGCTCGCTTTCGGATATCTGGGATTCAAAGCAGGTGAGAGTAAAGGGTCTGTTCTTGTAGACATTCTAGCAGAAAAGAACATCCAGTTATTGCGGAGAGTCTCATCTCATTGTTCTTCTACACTTCCAGACATCATGTCCCACCCAGCCCAGCCCAGAGTGGGGATCACACGTGAGAAAGGAGCTGGGAATTCCTATTCAGACGCAGACTCACTGTCGCTACATTCCAGCACTTATTAGCAGAGTCAACTTCACCTGTTCTGTTTGCTTTGAAGGCAAGGCTAATGCGTTTTACAACCAGAGACACTGACGGTACGTGGAGTGAGAGGCTGGAGACAGCGGGGCTGGGGGCTGGGGGGGGTTCAAAGCTGCCTCTGTGGTCTGGCCATCACAACAACAACCAGCCACAATATGTAGTTTTGCTCTGCCTCTTGGATCGCGCTTGAAGACGGGTAACGAGGTCACGTCGTTCTCCCTCATGTTCCGGAACAGTTGTAGCGACTGTGCGTTCATAGTACTATTTAATTGCATCAGTTTCTCAGTAGGTCGGTGTAGACCCCTCATTGTTCCTCAGTAAAACAAGTTTGCCACTATTCCCCAAAGCAGGTTATTGAGTGCGTTGATCCTTGTGTGAGAGACTTCAGGTGGCATGATGGGTGTCGGTGCTGTTTGGGGTCATGGGTGATGAATCTGGCCATGCAGGATTAAAAAGCCCTCCATCACAGGTGATGCATGGTGTCAGGACATGAACGGAGAGCTGCAGAGTGATCTCTGGTCATTAATCACACCCTCCCAGGCTGCCATGGCCCTTCATCACGCTGTGGCCCCAGAACAGAAGACGACCACATCGCTGTTTGTTTGACTGTCTGTTGAGACGGGACTCCTGATTTACTGTCTGCAGGACTAACCTCTGCCTCCGCTGAACAGTTAAACACTGTTGTTGTTGTTGCGTTCTCCCCATTATAACTCCAGATGACCTTTCAGGCAGGAGAGTATTTGTTTGCTCAATGGCTCAGAGAATGCTTTAGAATCCAACGTCCTGAATGTTGTCGCTTTGGATAAAAGCGCCAAAGGAAAGCGCCAAAATAAAGAATAACGGTTGTTTATTGGAAATGAGGCTGGGTTGCATGGGGGGGGTTTAATGGAGATGAACAAGACCGGGTCTGAGAGACGCGATATTACAAGAACTCCAGAACCATTTGACTGAATTTGCTGTGTCATGTGCATGGAATGCGCTGTAGTGTTAGCAGCTGTGAAGACTGAGGATGTGGAAATATCTTAAGAGGAGCAGCACAAAACACATTTTGCTCTGTGGTAAAGTACTTTAGAGGTAAAACCAACATTTACAGCATTAATTTGAAAGAAAGAAACTCCTTTGTGGAGAACTTATGCAAAGAAGGCCTTTCTGCATAAATATTCAGTATAATCTGATGGAAATAGTTTATTGCCTGCTAAATTAATATACGAATGATTGAATTAATGAATTAATATTTACTTAGCAGCAGTCTGCTCTTTTTCAATCTTTGATTAATCCAGGTTGTTAATTGGTTCACAGATTTATCCAGCACATTACTTCATTTCAAATGAGCCCTGTCTTGTCAGACCTGTGTATATGAATTTAAGTCACCTAGATTTTTTACACATTCACCCCACGTATTATCTCGGTATTAGCATATAGATGGTTTATGTACTAGAACAATCTGCAGGTTTCAGGTTTTATGGCGTCTGTGTGCAAAGTAAAGTCCGTAAAGACAACTTGGATCATGTTGATGTTGATGAGCTCTCTGGTTTGCTGCTTCCTATTAGGAGCTCCGTGTCCCTCAGGATACGAAGGCGCCACTGAAGGATATGAAATGACCAACAGTCAGATCCCCTCTCTACGATCCTCTTCAAGCCGTGAATCACTTTGATATCTAGAACATAGATATCCGTCAGTGAATAAAGAACCGATCTGCTCATGGGAATGCTGTTCATTTGTGTTTTTATGGCGTCGTAGGCCTGAAAGAGGCGGTTCAGGGTCTCCTTTGTGTCTCGTTGTCTAATTGCCGTTCCTGTTTTGTCCGTCCGCTGTCGAAAGCTCCCTCGGTGACAGATGTCATCATTACCTGCCATTAGCCCAGCCTCTCCCGCCCGCGACGATGGGATGCAAATGAATTCAAGACTTCCTGAGGACGAGGACACAGAGAATAAGAGAGGGAGAGAGAGAGGGGCCTTTGTTTCTGCATGCCCCTCACGTTTGAGGGGGGCAGCTTTCAGGCACCAGGGGTGGCAGGGAGGTTGAGCTGGGAGCCCAATTATCCCAGCTGGACAGCGCTCAGCAGGAGGGGGGTTGGGGGGGGGGGGGTGGGGGGCAGCAGGATCCTCAGATATTGAGATGGGCTGTGGGTCAGTTGAGAGGAGAGGATGTCGGCCCTTTTGATCACATCGGAAGATTTAGACACAGGAGAGGAACACAGATGGAGGAGCACAGAATTATCATTGCACGTTCAATAACATGAAGACTCTTCTTTATTTTTATGTTTTTTACATAAACATAATAACGGTGCAGCTGCATGCTGGGAATGAGTAAAGGGTTAAAAGTTCAGATGTATCTTTTTAGAAGATTTACTAGATTTAATACATTACCATGCAACCTTCACCGGTACACTGAGCAAGAAGGGATTTGGCCTCCTGTGGACCTGGCTGACATTCTGTTGGTACATTAGATGAGAAGGTTTCGGATGTCTTTGCTGGGATCTGAATGCAGGGAAATCGTGCGCGTCTAGTATTAAAGACGACAGGCTAGATTTGCTTCAGGTTTCTTTTGTTTCAGAACAGACCGTCGCTTGCTTCATGTAAAAAGACTCCGCTTAAAGAGCAGCATGTGTTTGTGGTCCATCCATTGCCAACAGGAGAGGAGTAGAGCCTCGCTATTTCAACCAGATTATACTCGTCCATACAATTTATCTACAGCACTTATCCTTTTGAATTCAAGTTTTGAAAAATGGTGTTTGCTATTGATGGTTTCCATGTGAGATCATGTGGAGAAAACGTCCTCCTGTTGTCAGAGAGCAGACGTGCTCGGTGAGCTGGAGTTGAGTTTCTGGAAACAGGGCCGCTCTGGTTGTCCTTCAGTAGGAACATTATACGCTGGGACATTCTGGGAACATGTCGATGTGATGTCATAGCTCTGTGCAGACGTGAGGAATAACAGTAGGGACAGTTCGGACTCGATACGGAAAATAGGAATTTCCTTACCATTTCCTTTGAAGATGGAGATCTCCCTTTGCTGTCTTTCTCAGTCTCTCAGTCTCTCAGTCTCTCTGCCTCTCTTTCTGTCTCTCTCTCTGTCAGTCTCTCTGCCTCTCTTTCTGTCTGTCTCTCTCTGTCAGTCTCTCTGTCTGCCTCTCTGTCTCTGTCTCTCTCTCTCTGTCTCTCTCTCTCTCGGCCTCTATCTCTCTCTGTCTCTCTGTCTCTCTCTCTCTCTCGGCCTCTATCTCTCTCTCTGTCTCTCTGTCTCTGTCTCTGTCTCTCTGTCTCTCTCTCTCTCTCTCTCGGCCTCTATCTCTCTCTCTCTCTCTCTCTCCGTCTCTGTCTGCCTCTCTCTCTCTCTCTCTCTCTCTCTCTCTCTCTCTCTCTCTCTCTCTCTCTCTCCGTCTCTGTCTGCCTCTCTCTCTCTCTCTCTCTCTCTCTCTCTCCGTCTCTGTCTGCCTCTCTCTCTCTCTCTCTCTCTGTCTCTGTCTCTGTCTCTGTCTCTCTCTCTCTCGCTAAAACTCAATTGAAAAACATGTTAGTTTTGAATGGCCTGCGGGATCCTGTTCCCTGCCAAGGCAACCACAAGTTTTCTTTAGCTTCATATTTTCAGGTCGGTTCAAAGAAGCACAAAGTGACTTCCTTCCAAATGTCAGCTTTATCTCCGAGCTTATCTTAGCTGATCATTGTTCCTGCCAGTTCCATCTTAGCTAACACACAGGGAAAAGGTCATGTGATCACTGACTAGCCCATGGACAGACTGCTGTGATCACATGACAGAAGCTTTAACCAGCAGATCACAATGTGGTATCATATTTAGAAAACTGTCAATATTATGGATGGGACTGAGGACACAGCCCTAGTATTTCCCAGCTTTGCGGTGTTTTCTGCATAGCGTGGCCAGGGAACTGCTCTCTCGTCCTGGATCTTTTTTTATTACCGCTGTCACCAAGTCAGACAATTGTTTCCGAATGCTCCATTAATCCCAATCATCCCCGACAGTCATATTTCTCTCACTGGATCTCAAAACAAGATTAAAGTGAAGACTTGAGGATCTCAAAGAGAATTTTCATCTAAGATTCCCCACCAACTTAACCCGAGTGTTATTGTCCCTGGCTTCATTTCAAACCAACCTCTAGATAATATTCTATTGGCAACCATGGAAAGAGACAACAGCCGTTTTGTTGAGATGTAATTGATTGCCATGTTGTTTTTCGCTTGTTCTCTTGAATCCTTTTGTTTTCCATTCCCTGCGAAGAGCTCGACGTTGCATGACGGCCTGTTGACTGAACAGATTCCATGTGTGATGCGTGTGGGGAGATCCATCCTGTGTTTACGCTGTCATGAGAACTGCGACCACAAAGACCTGACAGTTAGACGTGTGTTTGTAAACCTCCTACCTGACACAGGGTACATTTCCATCCTCTCTTTTCTATTCTGTAAATCGAGATCACCAACTCATTTCTTTTCTTCTTTTTTTTGTGAGGGGGGGGGGGAGCCGTTGTCGCTTTCTGTCGCACTATCTACCAATCCCACTCTGTGACTTGTCAATGTCATTCCCTATCCCCCGTGCCCAGAGGGCTGTGTTTTTTCATTATCAGTCCCCAATGCTTGGATTAAATAGATCATCTGCACCACCCTGCTGATCCTATCAGGCTGGGAATCCTTTAATCAAGCCGGCGAGCTCTCGTGGACTGCAGATGTGTCGTCTCATCATCAAGCCACCTCAATCAACAGGGACTGTTGCTGGAGCATTCAGCGTCAGGGGGCATTCTCTAACCTCCTGCTCCTGATTAGGGAGGGGCTGTGCTTTCCACGCACGCTCAAATCCGATTGGCCCTCCACGCTTTTGAGCGCTTCTCACAGGGCTTGAAACGAGAGCGCGTTCTTCCTGTTGAAACGAAGCGTCCGTGGGCCTGTTTGCAAATGAAGCAGCACGCTCGTTATGAGTATTTATCAACACGGCTCGCTCCGAGAGGCGCTCTGTCGGAACTAGTTGGAGCAATTTACACGCCTCGCATTCCTGGAACTTCATTCCTTCTGGGCGTTCACTTTGTTCAGTGTTCCCGGGTCGCGCGATTATGTTTTTGATGGACATTTCTGACATCCCCAAATATTATGCTAGTTACGTGATGATATTGGGTTAGCAGAGGGCTGGAGGGTTAAGAGCTGGGCTTCAATCTACATCGGACAACTTAAGGTGTCACTCGTGATATCTGAGACCTCGTCAAACAGCACTGAATTAAAACTTAACAGGCAGAATTGTATTAGGTAAAAAACATACCTGCTGAATAAAATAATGAATAAACTGGCAAACAGAAAAGGGTTCTGTGTCTTAGTTTGACAGCTGTTATGTTTATCTCTCTGCCAGAGAGGAGAGTCCCCTCTCTCTGTCAGCTCACACAGATATCCAATCCCTCCTTTTAATGTGGGAAACATGCAGACCCAGATCTGGGGGGTGAGGGGGGGGGGGGGGGGGGGGGCTGAGGGGGTGGGGGGGTGGATGGGGTCATTTTCAGGACAGTTAGTCCAACGTTGTGAAGGTCTACTGTAACAGCTGGTAAAGCGCTTGCCACTCTAGACCCTCCGATGACAGAGAGATGGCCCAGCTTTTGGCCCCCTGTTTCAATGGCCCCTAGGCGGGTACCTCCCTGGCAGGGCCCTCTCGGTAAGCAGTGAACCAGCGGGTGTTGAAAGCTGCTTTGCATGATGCTATTTTCTCCCCGTCCCTCCGGACCCCCTCCTCAGCCTCCCCTCTGCACAGTTCACACCAGAGAACACATGCAGGGCATCACCAGCAGACGATAAACCTATCAGCAGGATGCTGTGGAGGGGGTCCTCTCAGCGGAGCACAGCTCACTGCATTACATTTCCCTGGCTGTGGGGAAATACTCCAGTCTGATTCTGTTCAATTTCCAAATTCAGTTTCTATCTTTACCCCCAAAATGATTTGGGATACAGTTTTGAATATAGCTGATGTCGAAGGGACCCATGTGATCACTTCTGAAGGATCACCCTCATCTTGATTACTGACCCTGGGTGTCCTGGTTACTGACCCTGGGTGTCCTGGTTACTGACCCTGGGTGTCCTGGTTACTGACCCAGGGTGTCCTGGTTACTGACCCTGGGTGTCCTGGGTCCAGGCTGACCCTGGGTGTCCTGGTTACTGTCCCTGGGTGTCCTGGTTACTGACCCTGGGTGTCCTGGGTCCAGGCTGACCCTGGGTGTCCTGGTTACTGACCCTGGGTGTCCTGGTTACTGATCCTGGGTGTCCTGGTTACTGACCCTGGGTGTCCTGGTTACTGATCCTGGGTGTCCTGGTTACAGACTCTGGGTGTCCTGGTTACTGACCCTGGGTGTCCTGGTTACTGACCCTGGGTGTCCTGGGTCCAGGCTGACCCTGGGTGTCCTGGTTACTGATCCTGGGTGTCCTGGTTACTGACCCTGGGTGTCCTGGTTACTGACCCTGGGTGTCCTGGTTACAGACCCTGGGTGTCCTGGTTAACCCTGGGTGTCCTGGTTACTGACCCTGGGTGTCCTGGTTACTGACCCTGGGTGTTCTGGGTGTCCTGGGTCCGGACTGTGAAGTCCATCTTGGGTTTGCATAATGAAAGGTCAACATGGTGCTCTGGTCTGTTTTCACTAAACTGGAGGATAAGCACTGACTGAATCCATAGATAACACAGAAAGGGCAGAACTGCTGTGTTAACCCTGAGCTGCTCAAACAGAACCTTCCTTAAATCACCAACACCTGACTTCATACTGTGACTGAAACCCAGTTTCAACCTTACTGTCCTCACAATCAGGCTGGATACGTCCGGCTGAACTTTGACCTTCAGTTTATTTTCCGACAGATATCTTCTGCATTGCTTACTTTGGTGAGCGTAACGACACTTAAATGACCGTCTCTCGTTTCTTGGCTCGTGTACTGAAGACAGTAACAGCATCAGACTGCTAGTATTCGCTGCAGGACTGTAGAGTGATGACATGGCCTTTGTTTCAAACAAAATTTAAAAAAAATCTTTTGCCATATTAGTTACACAAACACGGCGTTTGCTGTGGCAGGATGGAGCAAACAAAAAACATAAAAAATATAAATAAAAAGTAGGCAACAACTATGGAAAAGGGTATATAAAAACTATAAATACCGTAGTACAAAAAATACTCAAAAATACTCTATTCTAGATAATCTATAATAAAATTATAGAGTATATGGGTGAGAATGTATATACACTACAGGGTTAAGGAGGCGTATGTACACAGTAGTGAGGAAGTAGTAAGGTAAATGAATGTTCCATGTATGTTATTGTTTACAGTTGAACTGTGCTCTCCTTCATCCTCTCTGCTAGACGGTCGCCATGGTGAGAGATTTCCTTGTTTCAAAAAAAAAAGAAGAACATCTACAATAGATATAATGTGTTTTTGGGAAATCAAGGCTAAAGGTGTTTCTGTTGAGAAATGAGAAGAATGTAATATCCCAGCCTCCTCTGCTAGAGTCCTAGGAAGCGATGGCTCGCAATTTAAGTTGACAGCTGCCAACTGTCACTCCTCCGTGAGACGCTCAGAAGAAAAAGACCCTTAAAGAAAGAAATCACCTTTGCTTCAGCACTCCAGGGTCTGTCTGCATGGAGACACTTGGTGTCTGTGTCTTGTTAATGTCATTTGTCTTGAAGCTGAAGAGCTGGAGGCCCGCAGGGGGGCCCACAGACCAGGGTCATAAATCACTCCCAGGGTTAGTCTTCTGAGAGACACGTCGGAATGAGAGGAAATACCCTGTTGGAGGAGTTTACACAAGGTAGCGTACGCCTTCGGAGATGATGTCATCTCCACAGTCTCATGAAGAACAAGGTGTTTGTGATTTCCTTCAGACCGACTGTGTCTGCTCCTTCCAAGAGACAGACTAGTTCTCAGAAAAAGCAATGGAAGACATCTTCTTTTTTATTCCTTTTGTATGTCTGTCTCAGCTCCAGAAGGTTCTGACCTGGGGAGAAAGAGCTGGAGACATCAGTCATCCCTGGAGGGATGTGTACAGACAGTATGTGTGTTTGTCTGCATTATCCTGCATTATGAGTGGATGTGCATGCATTATCCTGCATGATGAGTGGGTGTGCATGCATTATCCTGCATTATAAGTGGATGTGCATGCATTATCCTGCATTATATGTGGGTGTGCATGCATTATCCTGCGTTATAAGTGGGTGTGCATGCATTATCCTGCATTATAAGTGGGTGTGCATGCATTATCCTGCATTATGAGTAGGTGTGCATGCATTATCCTGCATTATAAGTGGGTGTGCATGCATTATCCTGCATTATAAGTGGGTGTGCATGCATTATCCTGCATTATGAGTGGGTGCATTATGCATTATCCTTTCATACATTGGCTGCATTGGACCTCAAACCTGAAGCTTCTCCGCTGCTTCTCTGGGACTTCCTGTGACATTCAGCTTTACTTTGAAGAGTTTATTCATCCTAAACTGGTGACTGTCTGCTTGATGAGATGTGGTTTACAGCCGCTTGAGAAGCACTGATTTCCTCAGGCATTGTCACGGTTTCTCCCCGAGGATAGAATCAAGCTGCATGCGGCTGATTGAAGACGATGGCCAAACTAAACCTAACGACCCTGACAGCGGTCCCATGGACATGATTGACTCTCTATCTCTGCTCTCTTTACCTTTTCAATAAGCCTGTCTGGCGCGCTCATCAAAGTAGATGATTGCTTTTGAATCTACGTGCCCTTGCTCTCTCTGAAGGCTAATTTTGCACAGGAGCTGATGAGAGGCTACAGCGCTGGCTGTCACAGAACCAACCTCGCTCTGATCTAGAAGGATCTAGGAGGAGGAATCCTCTCCAAATAACTTAATTAAATAACCAAGGGATTGCCAAGGTGTGTGCTCAGGGAATTGAAGGATCTAGAATGAAATTGGGGCCCAAAGCTGGGGGGGATCTGTGTGTGCGCGGGTGAGGGGAAAGGGGGGGCTGGGTGGGTGCGGTGGTGAGGGGAATGGGAATGGGGGTGGGGTGGGGGTGGGTTCTTCTTTCTCTTCGGTCCTCGTGAACTTCCGGACAGGAAAGGCGAGAGACCCCCTCGCTTCCTCAACAGGGCACGCCTGACTTCTGGTGTGATGAACCCTGACCCTGGCACCTCCTCTGCCCTCCATGACAGAGCAGTCTGGGCAGTCTGGGCAGATGACAAGCAGCTCGGATCAGCATCACGAGGCGGTGAGAATCGAAAGGCAGAAACGGACTCAGCGCTAAAAAACGACCGAAAAGAACGTCGACCATCTTTAAGAAATCAGACGCTGGGGAGAAAAAGTGATGTCAGCTCAATCAATCACCCTGTTCTCTGGACTAAATGAGGCAGAGTCTCTGGGAATGAAACGGCCAGAACATGATCCTGGAAGAGAGGCTGGGTGCTGACACGCATTAACTCTGCAGGAAATGTTTACAGAAAACCAGAATCTAAAGTCTAAAAAAAACGACGACACTTGATGTTCTGACAGCTATGGGAGTTTCTGCTGTTGATTGTTAAAACACCCCTAAGGGTTATTCTTGCTGACAATGAACGTTAGGGTTAGGGAACGTTTGCCATTTTCTTACGACTTCTACAACGGCAAGGGCCTGAATTCCGAGCCCTTTTTTGCTTCCTGAATCGAAGCATCTCGCACAAGAAGATTCCCAGGCTGTTAAAACATTCCTGTGTGGCATCTCCTCATTTTCCTGTCAGATATTTCATCAGTTATCAGATCAGTCAGACTGTAGTTCACCACTGAAACAGGACCAACAAACAATGGGACATTCCATGAGTTCTACACTAGTAGAAATGCGGCTATGATTTGGAAATCACCTCAGCCTTTAGATTCTCGCTTCACACCCATCCACATTGTTTGTCCTTCTAACGTTGTTTCTCAATTCTGGAGTGAACAAGAATGTAATCTGCAAATGTATCATCTATCTCCCATCAGAGCAGAGGTCTGGATCCAAACACCTGTCTCTCAATGTCTCCTCTACACCAGTGGTTTTCAACCCTGGTCCTCAGGGCCCACTGTTTTGCATGTTTTCCATGTTTCCCTGCTCCAACACACCTGATTCAAATGAATGAGTCATTATGAAGCTCGGCAGAAGCCTGATGATGACAATTCATTTGAATCAGGTGTGTTGGAAGGGGGAAACATCTAAATCATGCAGGACAGTGGAGCCCTGAGGACCAGGGTTGAGAACCACTGCTCTACAATGTTTAGAGCCAGATCCTGCTTGACGCACCCGCCCCCCCAAACCAGTGGGAACCGCTGGTTAAGGAAAAGTTACAGGGCATTCTAGTTGTGAGTTTAACCAGGACTATTGCCAGCGTCACTAACAATGAACAGAGAACACATGGACATGGGGGACCATTCCAGAATCTTACATGATGTTACCAAGAAGTTGTGCGGCACAGTCGGTTAGGGTGTTGTGTTAGTAATCAGAAGATATTTGGTTCGAACCCTGGCTGTGTCAAAATGGCATTGTGTTCTTGGGCTAGGCACTTCACCCTACTTGCCTCAGGGGGGAATGTCCCTGTACTTGCTGTAAATCCCCCAAAAATGTAAACGGCCTTATAGTGTCTTGCATGAAGAAATACCTCAAAAAAACAATATAATACCGTATTCTAATAGACCGGAAAATCTAACTGTACATATGAGAAGAATGGATACACAGAGACCCAGAGACTGGAGCAAGTTCACCCTGAAACATGGAGGGCAGATGACAGTCTTAGAAAAGCTCCCCAAACACCCTAGTAAGGGTGAAGGGTACTGCAGCGCAGTCAGAAGCTGTGAGTCATCCTTGTCCTTCCCATTGATTATGTGTAACGAGGGTTTGTAGCTGCTTAAAGGTCAAGAAACATCATTAACGCCCTGGGGTCATTAAGACTTTAATTAGCAAGTGTTGATGTTTACAGGTCCGCCGTTACTTTTCAAAGTTATCCACGGGAGTAATGAACTGTGGGTGTTGCAGAGCATAGCTCTAGTTTCAAGATAGCTACAGTGGCGTGTTTTTCACATTTTTATTTTTACATCAAAGACTAGCAGGGTTCAAACGCAGACTTTAAATGAAACAACGAACATGGTTCTTTGTGTTGGGTCTTGCCCTCTTTAAAGAACAACGTTGAGACACTTTCGACCACCGGGGTTAAAAGCAGAAACGGGGGATGTGAAGATTAAAAATCTCCTCCAAGGTCTGCTCAGCCATCGCTGACATTTAACATTCCTGTCCGTCAAGCGGCACCTTTCTTCAGGGTCTCTGAAGGCAGACGTGTCAGATCTGGGTGAGCTTTCTTCAAGCTGTCTCTTTCCCTTTGCAATCTATTCTCAGAAGTTTACCTTTGAAAACTCTTTCAGTCCTGTCTATTCTCGGCTGTACCTTTCCCCAATTACTGTCAGTGCAGAAAGTCTGCCTCATATTCTCGCCACAGACACTTTTTCCAAGCCTTCTTCTTACTTGTTAGGAGCCGAAACATGTTTTTACTTTGAACCTGCACAAAGGACGAAATGTCAGGAAGTATTTACAGATCTGTCGACGTTGCTCGGGCGATCTCTGGGACAGCACACGGGGACACGCCCCCAAATAAGCGCCCTCCAAGCCCCGGCTCAGCAGTGGTGGTCACAGTGGGGGGTCCAGGCGGAGCCCCCGCCCTCCTCACCTGGCTCAGCATAATGGGAGCTGTCAGCGAGGGCTGACTGATGGTGGGAGGGGTCACCAAGGTGAGGAGAGGTCAGGACAGGTAATGAGGACAGTAATGGCTCTTCATCACTCGCCTGGTTCCTCCCCCCCCCCTGGATGGGGGGGGGGGGGGGGCGGGGGGGGGGGGTCATGGGTCATGTGACTGCCTCTCTGTGGGTGTCTGGTCACAGCAGTCTTCCCTTATCTTTACAGCAGGCGTGTCGCTGTGTTAGAATTCGATTTGTCCCCAGACTACCCTGGGCTTTGAGACAGGCAGAGGGTTCTGGATCAGGTCATGCGTGTTGCTTTGACCTACATCCCCCCCCCCCCCCACACACACACACACATATGGGGTTCCACTCCCAGAGAGCCAACGTAGCATATCTTATTGTTCATGGCGTGATTCATCAAGAACTCTGGGGTAAAGGCACTAGGGGGATTAAACTCCATGACTGGATTAGGATGTGTAATGACTGCTTGTCATGCACATGCACCAGCGGTGGTCACATGCTGAGGTTTACGGATTACAGTTTAGGATCTCTGACTTGGCATTTCACCTTGGCAGTCGCAGGTTACAGCATCTCGAGTTCCACCGGAGGGCACGTACTGTAGGAACACCATTGGAATGGAGCTAGAACTTCAATACGGAGGAGTGTTTAGCCAATTCCTCTCCATGGTCTTTCTGAAAACAGTTCCACGCCCCTCAGTGACCTCAGCCTGTTGAGCTACGGCTCTTTAGCTGCAAGAGCCTTTTTCTTCTCACTTTCACCTTCAAACCTTTCCTCTCTGCACATGTGTAGTTGCCTGCCGTCCAACACACAGCGCCACCTGCCCAGAGAAGAGCATCTTCCTGGGGGAAGGTCCTTCTTAGACCCCCCCCTCCCCCCCCCTCCCCCCCACCTCAGTATCTTGGCAGCCAGTGGACAGTCAGTTGCCTGGAGCTTGTGTTGGGCTTCCGCAGCTCCAACATTGGAATCCAATTGTCTTCTCACTCCCTCCCATTCCTTCCCCCGTCTCCCCCTCACACAACCCCCCCCACACACACACACACACACACCTCCCCCCTGGCCCCACCTAGCGACAGGTCCTACTGGAAGGTCTGAAAGGAGCCGCACCTGACAGGTTGCCAAGCCTCTGGAATTACATCGCACTTCACGGCAATTTAAGTGTCAACCGTAATCGTCCTGAAGCCCCCCCTCGTTTTCTGACAGGCTTTAATTATCATCCTCAGGGTCTCTCCTGCTCTTCTCCTCTCCTGCCTTCGGGAGCCTACCTGGCTTCGCTCGCATCTCATGGACGACGTAGCCGAACACGGTCTCACTTCAGAGATATCAGCGGTGGAGCGTTCCCAACTAACAGCTGGTCATTCAGAGCCTGTGAAAGAAACAGACATCGGACCTCCTTTGAGGTGCTGTTAACAAGGTCTGTGGATGTAGCCAGATCCTTCGCTGAATGAATCATGACCTCGAGTCGATCTCCCTCAAGCTGTTAATACAATGCTGTAGACCTGTTTTCCACAAGACTTGCTCTGAAGGGACGAGGTAATTTTCTTTTCCCCAAGCCAAATAAAAGCACAGCAGAGGATTACATTTCTCTCTCTCTCCCTCTCCATAGAGTTGGTGCCAACCATAACACAATGAAGCCAGTCTCCTTACTGGTCCTGCACCCATTATTACAACCCAGTCAATATGGTAGCCCCCCCCCCCCCATCACCCCCCCCCCCCCCCCATGTATGAATGAGTCCTTTAGTGTTTCTTACGATACTGTACAAAAGGTAAAGTCATTCCATATGGATGTGATTTTCACATGCGGGGTAAACACTTTAACTAAGCAGTCTGCTGGCTGATCTGGGACTAGTGTTTGGTACAGTGTGCTATCTCTCCCAGTCTCTTGACCTTTGAACTCCCAATTGTAGAAATGGGGGCGCTTTTAATAAGCCAAGGCCTGAGAGAGAGTCTCACCAATAGCAGTTACAATAAGACCTTTTATCAGACGCTCTTATCCATAGAGACTTACAGTAAGTACAGGGACATTCCCCCCTGAGGAAAGTAGGGTGAAGTGCCTTGCCCAAGGACACAACGTCACGTTGGCACAGCCGGGGTTTGAACCCGGTACCTTCTGATAACCAGCCCGACACCCTAACCGACTGCGCCACATGACTCCCTAGTGCAGGCACGACACGCATGATGTCTTTACCTAACGCGTTCGCACCGGGCGACGTCTATTTTAAAAACAACGATGAGTGCAGGTATGAAGCCTCGTCATGCCTGGAGTACTGGTGACCGGCATAGCTGACTCACGTTACTGTGACAGAGCTGCGATGGTTGGGAAGATGGCTCAATGGTTAAGGCGTTGGCCTCATGAGCGGAAGGTTGTGAGATCGAGTCCCGACTGTGGCTATATGATGTTGTGTCCTTGGGCAAGGCACTTCACCCTACTTGCCTCAGGGAAAAATGTCCCTGTACTTACTGTAAGTCGCTTTGGATAAAAGCGTCTGCTAAATCAATAAACGTAAATGTAAACATCGGCGTTTGGCTGGTGCCTGTAGCCTCAGTTAGCTTTCCCTTCTGAATTCAAGGAAAAACACAGAACATTTCATCCCATAAATCCTTTGACACACTGCTGGTCATGGGATGAATGAATGTCCCCTGGCCAACAGCACAATCCAATCTGGCTCTGTGGACAGCCTGGCACTGCTGCCTGGGCACGGCGGGCGGGTCTCTCTCAGCACTCTAATTGCTTTCTCGTTTACGGGCCCATTAGTCCCAGGTGTGAGGAGGAGGCAGGTGGGGTGGAGGGTGTTCATCAGGCCTGCTGACAGACGAGCCGAGCGATCCAGAGAGCCTCTGTGTGCCTGGAGGAGAGGAGGGGCCGTGGCTCCAGACCTTCCAGCCAAGGTCGGCCCCTCTCAGCCAAGGTCGCCCCACACCAAAGACTGGGAAAACTGAACCTTCAACGATTCAACTAAGGAATGGAACCAAGGTCAAAAAGAACCAGGGACAGATTTCCCCCGACAGATTGCATCATCCGATGGATTGCACAAGATGATTCTTGGGATGATTTGCACCTGTGGACTCTTGGTTGAGAGCGTTGTGGCCCATCCGCCAGAGAGCCCAGGGAGACTTCGATGGTTGTCTTTCCGAAGCGCTGCTCCAGAGGGTGGAAGGTTATCGGCTCCAGACTGCGTCAGTGTTCTGGGCGGCTTCCTGCCAGGTGAAACACAGAAAGACGCATCTCTGCATGAGAAGACGAAAGATCTGTCAAGATAACCGAGTTAACCAAAGTCCCCCAAAGTTCCCCTCCTCTGAAACGGTTCTCCCTAGCAACAGCTGTGCTCTCCGTGCTGTTTCTGTGTAGTGGGGCAGTGCAGCAGAGACACCTGGGAGGATAGAATCAGGCCAGAACCCAGGAATAATAACGAGCTGAGGACCGTGTCTCTGTGTCCTCCTGATCCCTGTCACAAGCTGACAAATGATCCCAGTTGTGTGACTGTGTGGTGGAGCAGAGCACCCTGGATCTCACCTGGATATCACCTGGATCTCACCTGGATATCATCTGGATCTCACCTGGATCTCATCTGAATCTCACCTGGGTATCATCTGGATCTCACCTGGATCTCACCTGGATCTCATCTGGATCTCACCTGGATCTCACCTGGATCTCATCTGAATCTCACCTGGATCTCATCTAGATCTCACCTGGATCTCACCTGGATCTGACACAGGACTTATGTCCGAGTCTGCTCGCCCTCTGACCTCAACCAGAAGAAAAATGGGGTTTGTTTCCTGTGAGATTTTTTGGGTTGAAATGCCACTGTGCTCGCACTTCCTAATGCTGCAGAGTAGACACGCCCCCTTCCTCTCCTCCAATCACACTCTCCTGTTGAATCCCAGGGGAGTGGTGCACACACTGTTTGAACCCACAGACTGGATTTGTATTTCCACAAGGTCAAACTTCACACCTAAACAATGTTGGCTGCTCAGGAATATGGGTCAGAGAGAGGGGGGCTTGATTAAGAATGAAGTGGGGGGATAGACTGGCTCCCCATGAACTCAGGTCTCAGACTGGTAGAGGCAGTGTTGAGACTAATCCTAATACCTGAAGGTTTGGAGGCAGAACCAAAAGATTAACAGTGATGTTGTTTTGCCATTGGGACTCCTTGTGTTATGTGATAAAATCTTTCATCAAAACCTAAATCTGGTGAAACTTCAGGCCTGACTGTGGTTACCTGTCTACAACTGAAGCCGTTGCCATGGTGAGTCTTCCCAGAGGCCCCCCTGATGACCCCAGCGTACCCCCCCATTCCGTTGACACAGTCGCACCCCTCGTTACATTCTGAGACCACTAAAACACCCCGCTACATCATGATGTCAGGACTGCCTTTCAAAACAGCATTGTCAAAATGTATTAGCACTAAAGAATTCAGTCTTAAATACCCTTGATACCAAGTGTGATATAATGAAACATTGTGGGTTGGTTAGATCATGAAGTTGTTTAAAACCTTTGACATACTACATGACTGGTATGTG
Organism: Neosalanx taihuensis; assembly: GCA_030340665.1. NCBI lineage: Eukaryota > Metazoa > Chordata > Actinopteri > Osmeriformes > Salangidae > Neosalanx > Neosalanx taihuensis. Next base: position 2,194,656 of record CM059289.1, on the reverse strand, counting down.
TGGCTAGTTTGTGGTTTGGTAGCAACCTGGATTCATTTGTATTGGTGGGGTGATGGTGGTCAGCAGTCTCTTAACTCCGGCACGGTCCATCGCTCCCGAGGTGTTGGGATTTCTGAGGGGATTTGAACACGTGACCCATTCTGTGTGAGTGAAGGTGCATCAGGATATAATGACCTTGACCATCTGATTACATGGCATAGTTATTAGATTTTTGTATTTATATAGCTCTCCTCCCCTCGCCTCCCCTCTCTTCTCCTTTCCCCTCCCCTCTCCTTCCCTCTCCTCTCCCATCCTCTCCACTCACCCCTTCCCTCTCCTCCCTCCCTCCTTACCCCCTCCCCTCCCTCCTCCCCTCCCCTCCCCTCTCCTCTCTTTTCCGCTCCCCTGCCCTCTCCTCTCCTCCCCTCTCCCATCCTCTCCTCTCGCCTCCCCTCTCTTCTCCTTTCCCCTCTCCTCTCCTTCCCTCTCCTCTCCTCTCCACTCACCCCTTCCCTCTCCTCTCTCCCTCCTTACCCCCTCCCCTCCCTTGTCCCCTCCCCTCTCCTCCCCCCTCCCATCCTCTCCACTCGCCCCCTCCCACCCTCCCCATGTCGATCTCCAGCTCAGTAATGAGTTGAGGGTCCTGTCACAGAGGGCTCTGAGCAGAACCAATGGCAGTTTGATGGAGCCCCCTGCTGTCCACGGTTCCTCCGCAAGCTCAGCCTCGGAAATGAGCCTCATCTGGGCCACATCTGGACCTCGTCAGGCCCCCTCGCCAGTGGAGGGGTGGGGGTGGGGGTGTGGGGGGAGGGCAGGGCAGCTCTGACACTGGACAAGGGGGCGCACGAGGGAGGAAATGAAGGAGGCAAAGGTGTGAGACCCAGGTGAGCTGCTCCTGCCCCCTGCTGCCCTCCTCACAAGCACGTCAGCTCGACCAGATGAGCACAGGACAGATCAGCCACGAGGCAGCGAATAAGAGGCTGACAATGTCCGGGGGCCTGGCATGGGAAAGCTCATGTATGAGGGATCTGGAGTAACTGTGTTTGATGTGGGGAGAAGGAAGGGGGTGTGAGGGGAGGCAGGGAGGGGGGAGGCAGGCAGGCAGGGGGGGAGGCATGTTCTCCCTATCAGAAATCCTACCGCTTTGGTCTGATGTAGTCCAGATCAAGGCGCCGCCATGTTGACAAATTCCACAGCTTCTTCGAGTTAACGTTAAACTGTTCAATGCTTCCTCTGTTTCAGATTGAAATCCTAGTCTGCTGGATGTTCAGACTGGCTTCCTTAGCACAACACTGTGACACCGAGGCAGCTGTTTTCTACAAAGTCAAAAGTCATCGCCCAAGATTGAAGAAGACATTGGCTCTCGATCCTACGATTTCTGGAACAATGTGATGTGATTAATATGCTGCTTCAGGGCTTCTGCAAGAGTTCACTTATCCAGAGAGCGATGCTCTCCGGTTTGTTTTGGCTGCACTGTCTTGCTCCCTAATGACTGATGAGGAACAGGATACAAGACCGTCATTCAACCAGAGAATTTGCTGAGACGAAGCGTAGCTTCCACAGTACATTGTGTGCTTCACCTTTTCTCTAAAATGGTGAGAAAGACGCTCCAGATCCAGAAAGCTATTTTTGGAGAGAGAGATCCCAACGCTAACTTCTCATAGTTTGAGCTGTGTTTTATGGCCCAGCTGGACGCCTGACTGCCAGTCAGTTGTGTCCAAGTTGTTCCTGGTGGGATTGACTCCAGTCGTGTTTCAGCCTCAGTCATAACAGACCTGGAGGCAGGAGGCAGGAGAGGAGGCAGGAGGCAGGAGAGGAGGCAGGAGAGGAGGCAGGAGGCAGGAGGCAGGAGAGGAGGCAGGAGAGGAGGCAGGAAAGGAGGCAGGAGAGGAGGCAGGAGAGGAGGCAGGAGAGGAGGCAGGAGAGGAGGCAGGAGAGGAGGCAGGAAGCAGAGTTCACGTTCGACACACTAATGAAGGCAGTCTGGTTCTGCGTGTCAGAAAGATCCTCAGCCCCTCTGCAGCAGAGCACCAGGGGGGAGAGGGGGTCCTCTTGCTTGTTACACCCTCCCTGCAGGCAGCACCTCAGGAGGCCCCCTGGAGCAGAGAGTTCCCCTCTAATGAGAACCACCACACTGGAGGCTCCAGGGCACCCTGGAGGGGACAAAAGTCATCCATCCCAAAAGGACTGGAGTCTAGGGAAGGTTACCCAGCAGTAACTCCAGTGGACAGCAGGAGCCATGCCTGAGTGTCGGTCACAGTTCATTAAAGGGTCTGATTGGGTGGAACTTCGATTAGGCAGGGCCCAGGGGGAGGCTGGAGGCCTGGAGGAGAGGCTGGAGAGGCTGGAGGCTGGAGGAGCGAAGAACAAGGAGGCGACGTAATTCGACAAAACGGTGCGTCTCTCTCCTCGCTGTCCTTCAAGACCTCCGTTTTTGGTGCAAAACGCTAAAGGACCCCAGACCGCACGGTCATGCCAGACCGCACGGTCATGCCTGCGAACACTTCACGGGGTTTCTCTCTTTCTCCTCCGGGCTGGGCAGACGAGGAGGAGGATGATTACGTTTGAAGTGAGTAGCATCTGGCCCCCCGCTCCCCCCCCCCCCCCCCCCCCCCGCCATCCGTCTCACAGCACTCAAGTCTCTGGTGGATCCCCGCCCCCCGCCCCCCCACCCCAGCCACAGAGCCTGAAGTGGACACACCCCGCCCGTGGACGGTGCCTGTAAACGCCACACGTCATCCCAGCTGCTGACCGCTGACAGCTCTGTGTCTCTTCGGCTGATCGGTTCGTGTGCTCCACACTGCAGCTAGCTGCAGGCTCCCCCATGAATCATTCAGGAGCGTCGCTGGAGAGAGGGCCCAGCAGGCCGCTGTTTCGACTCCCAGCTGGATCCGTCTCCAGACCCTCCACCAAGGTCAGAGGTCACGGAGCTGAAACACGTTGGTGGAGTCTCGTGTGAAGCGGGGGGTGAAGGGGGGTGGGGAGGGGGGTGGGGGGGGAGGGGGGGTGGGGGTCTGCCAAAGTCATTTTCTCCAGCTGAGCGCCCCTTTACTGATGCTCGACACATCTGGCAGAAGGAGAGGTAGTGACCGTGGGTACTGGGCTGGTGGAGGTGCTGGTGGGGGGGGGGGGATCCCCAGGGGGTGCAGTGGGCGAACCTGATGAGGTGCTACAAGACGCAAGTTCACACTGAATCAGCACCAGACGCGAAGCTAATTGAGAACAGGGGCGGCTACAGCACAGCCCCTCCTAGGCTACAGCACAGCCCCTCCCAGGCTACAGCACAGCCCCTCCCAGGCTACAGCACAGCCCCTCCCAGCACAGCCCCTCCCAGGCTACAGCACAGCCCCTCCCAGGCTACAGCACAGCCCCTCCCAGCACAGCCCCTCCCAGGCTACAGCACAGCCCCTCCCAGCACAGCCCCTCCCAGGCTACAGCACAGCCCCTCCCAGGCTACAGCACAGCCCCTCCCAGCACAGCCCCTCCCAGCACAGCCCCTCCCAGGAACACCACCTCGCTGAGATGAACATGGATCCATTAACATAAGTGCTGTGAGCCGGTGTGCTGGGACCGGGTCTTCATGCGAACAAGTCGATGTAACCATTACATGTACGTGACTGAGAACTTCCTCTTGTAGCGTCTCAGACTGGAGGCTCCCCCAGGCCTGTTATCCTGCAGAGGGTCTGTTTCACCCCCCTGGTGTTGTGTCCAGGTGCTGGGAGTGATGGGAGTGCGTAATGAGGTGTCGGCCCAGACTCTGAGATAACGTCAAGGCCAGACCTCTCTCTCTCTCCAACCTTCCTATCCTGATTTCCCCTGACAGCCACCCCAGCTCACCCCACCCAGCTCACCCCACCCAGCTCACCCCACCCCAGCTCACCCCACCCAGCTCACCCCACCCAGCTCACCCCACCCAGCTCACCCCACCCAGCTCAGCCCACCCAGCTCACCCCACCCAGCTCACCCCACCCCAGCTCACCCCATCCAGCTCACCCCACCCAGCTCACCCCACCCAGCTCACCCCACCCAGCTCACCCCACCCAGCTCACCCCACCCAGCTCACCCCACCCAGTTCACCCCACCCAGCTCACCCCACCCAGCTCACCCCACCCAGCTCACCCCACCCAGCTCACCCCACCCAGCTCACCCCACCCAGCTCACCCCACCCAGTTCACCCCATCCAGCTCACCCCATCCAGTTCACCCCATCCAGCTCAGCCCACCCAGCTCACCCCACCCAGCTCACCCCACCCAGCTCACCCCACCCAGCTCACCCCATCCAGCTCACCCCACCCAGCTCACCCCACCCAGCTCACCCCACCCAGCTCACCCCATCCAGCTCACCCCACCCAGTTCACCCCACCCAGCTCACCCCATCCAGCTCAGCCCACCCAGCTCAGCCCACCCAGCTCACCCCACCCAGCTCACCCCACCCAGCTCACCCCACCCAGCTCACCCCACCCAGCTCACCCCACCCAGCTCAGCCCGCACGGAGGAGGGAAGCCAAGCGAGCGCAGGCCGTCCCAGATAAGTGCCTCGGCGGCCGTGCAGGCGATAGATGAGCAGGAAGCGGGACTCGGGTCCGGCGTGAGTGACGTGCTGTGCCGCTCCATCTGGACGTGCGTGTGCAGACGGGGGGGGGCGTTCACACGACCATCTGGACGCCCCAGAAACTCCTCCGGCACTTCAGGGAGGTCTCAGCCCAGACGGAGGGCCGGGCCAGGTGTGCGCGCGTGGCTTTGCACATGTATGTTTCCAAACAAATGACTTACATCTGTCTCGGCGCGTTGCGAGCGCGTGCGCGCTGGCCGTTCGATCCGAGAGGGCGCCAACAGTGCAAGATGGAGCGTCGAACTGAAGCTAATTAAGTCTGAACTGGGCTCTCCTCTTCTCGCTAAGTTTTAAAGCCCATCAGGGGGAGGGAAACACTTCCAGGGAGATTCAGACCTGCGAGAACACAGAGGAAGCTGCCTGGGAGGGATCTCGTTTACACAACTAATGAAGAAACTCCAGAGGCTGCTGGGAGCTTTCTCTTTGGCAGCAGTGGCTTGAATCAACGTACGGCCTTGACATTGGTTTATGTTAGGGGAGAAGGATTTCAACGGCTGCGCTCGTACATTTAAATCGGAGCGGTTTTCCCCCCACTTATAGTTCTTTATGTACAATCTAATCAGGCCTAATGTTACATGAAAACGTTTTGATGTTATTGTCGTTAGCATGTAGGTCACGTATCAAGGAAATACTTCAGAATGACTAGCCCAATCAGTACGGGGGCCAGAACGTTCTCTCTTGTACCCCTTGGTTGAACCTGAGATCCCTTATTCGGAGACAGAACAGGACCTGGAACCCAAAACTAATTCAGTGTGAAATGGTCTTTTGGGGTCGTTCCTCGGAGCCTGCCCACCGTGTAAACAGCTCATCTTTCAGCGGACGGATCGGGTGTCTTCGGCCGCTTAAAATCAACAAGACTCTCGATCCGTTGGTGACATCAGAGTCATTTCCCTGATGTTCTTTTTCCAAGCATGAGGTCTCCAAACAATCGATACGCAGTCATAACAGCCCCACAGCTCATTAATAATGCAGACCATTGACATTGATTGGTTGGTTGTGGATCACAGGCTCTAGACAGAGTCAGCTCCCAGGGCTTCTAGAGAGAGTCAGCTCCCAGGGGCTGTAGACAGAGTCAGCTCCCAGGGGCTTTCCCAGAATGAGCTCTGGAGGTTTCACAAGTCCATCAACAACAACATCAACAACAACCGTCGCTGCTGGGAGAAGAAGAGGCCTTATTCTGCAAGAGCTGATCTTTCACCTTCGTTCTTGGTTTTCCTTTTAAGCCTGCTGTGAGAAATCTAGGGTGTTTTCACACTTCTTTTCTGTGGTGGAACAAAAAAGACCCACCTCCAGTCTCTCCGGCCCCCCTGTCCCTGTTCTAATCCCTCTCTGAAGTGGCTTTCCTGGGCTTGAATGCCCTGTGGGGTCCCCTCACTCAGACTGGGGGTCCCAGCCCTGCAGAACTGAACCCATCTGAGTGGAAGGATTCCTGGGACGAACCACAGAAAAGAAAGTGTGAAGCAGAGCTGGAGTTGGATGACCTCTGACCTCTCGCTCTCCTCATCTGTATGTTAGACCTAGGCTGGAGTCCAACCTGCACAGGAAAAGGAAATACGATACATTGTTGTGGTTCGTATTAAGATCAGTTTTCCGATGGCTAGCACAGAACTTATACCAGTTAGCATCATGAAGAGAGTCTTCATCTCTTACAGGGTGTAACTGCTCTAATTTAAACTCAACGGTGACTGAAGAGGAGGGATTCCTGTGTTACTGTCGATGGTGCATCGTTCACAGAGGGAGTTCTTGAACCAAGATGGAGGAAGGGAGGAGACGGTCATCTGGACGGCGGTGGTGGTGGGGTTCATTGATTTTTCCACCATTCCCACTTCTCCCTCTGTCTCCCCCCGCTACCGTCTCTCTGTCTCTCTCTCTCTCTCCCTCTCTCTCTGTCTCTCTGTCTCTCTGTCTCTCTCTCTCTCTCTCTCTCTCTCTCTCTCTCTCTCTCTCTGTCCTGGCTAACAAGCCTCAATCATGCCAGTGCATTAGCTTGATCTTCACAGGGGTATGTGCTATCGATTGCGCTGTGTTTGTGCGATGATAAATTCATAGCCTGCTGAAGCCTCTCTCCGTCCCCCCGTCCCCCCGCCCCCCACCCCCCCCTCTCCGGGGCAGCGTGTTCCCAGAGTAGGGGAGAACTCAGTAAACGTAATCCATCGAGTGAGGCTGAATAATTGATGCGAGAGGACCTGCCCAGTAGGAACGTGCTTCTGCTCGGCTGCGAGGTACGGCATCATCCAGGACAGGCTGAGTCAGAAGCTGGTCGTGGCCCCGGCCGGGCTGCCGTGTCCAGGGCAGACAGCAGGAAGGAGACGGGGACAGATGGCAGAGCAGCGGACGTCACGTGGAGCCAGTGCACCTACATCATTAGCTTCGGTGACACGGTCCACCGTTGGGATTCTGCTTAATCCTGGCATTGTGCTCCGGCACAAAAGCACGCCCCTCTCCCTGTTTTCAGGCTGGGGAGAGGGGTGATTGACAGAGCAGATGGACGGCTGTCAAGCTCAAGGAGGAGGATGGGGAGGGGAAGGGGAAGGGGGGGGGGGGCGGTCTCTGTTGCGGTGGCTAAAGAGGACTTGTGTTTACGCCCCCCCCCCCTCCTCCCCCCCGCCCCCTCCCTAACGCCCTCCAGAGACGCGGCCAAAGTCCGCCTCCAATTTCTCATTAGCGCAGCAATGACGGCCGGCCACTGAGAGCCACGGGGGGGGGGGGGAGTGCCACTGGGGGGGGCCGCAGAGGTTGACCGGACCCGAAGGGGCCGCGAGTGTGTGTGTGTGTGTAGGGGGTGGGGTGGTGGTGGAAGGAGGGGCAGCAGATCGGAGAACCTGGGCGCTGAAGATCTCCTCCAGCGGTCCTTTCAGTCCAGATCATGTGTCAACACTGCATGCCAGAGTTTATTTAGCATCGGGCAACAAGTTGTTAGGAAACTCGACCCTCCCGCAGACGACGGGTCGCCTTCGCCGGACCCATCCCAGTGGCCGGCCGCGGCCCCCCCGCTGGCAGGGGGTGGTTCTCCCCCCCCCCTCCACCCCCACCTCCTCCCCTGCCATGGAGCCTGTCCAGCAGCTCTCAGGTTTCACAGACGCCGCCGGTAAAGCCCCCTGACGACGGCGGCGGCGTGTGAAGCAGTAAGAGGATCTTCTGACAGGGGGACTGGGGGGGACTGGGGGGACTGGGGGGGGACTGGGGGGGGACTGGGGGGGGGCTGCTCCCCCGGACCCTGCCTGCTCGGAATGTGCCCGAAGAAGAGAGGAGGACACCGCCACCATGGTCCCTGCCCTCGGGCGGGTGTGTAAGTGTGTGTTTGCGAGTGTGTGTTTGCGAGCGTGGGTTTGCGAGTGTGGGGGAGGAGGGGCGTCGTGTGCCAGTACTAGCATTATCTCCTCATCAGATCGATGTTCTCTCTTCGTTCTTTTCCACATCCCTACCTCCCTCACTCCCTCCCTCTTCATCACCCTCTTCTCCCTCTCTCTTAGACAGCCGTCTGTCGACGCAGAGCCGCCCTGCCTTATCTGTCCTGATGAAGACGGCAGATTAAACATTGTTTTTCAGCCTGATTAGCATTGTGTTTTCATGCCTGAGTAAAGAGGGCAACATGGACATCACGACGAACACTTGTCTGCTGATCCTCTTAACGATGTCATATCTTCCTCCCCTGAATGAAAGTTGGGGCGGAATGGGGCTCGTTATCGACCCTGTCACCCGCATTCGGGAGTCAGCTGGTGTCACAGGCGCTGGCACGGAAGGGGAGCTGGTCCTCCTCTCCTCAACCGCCCCCCGAGGAGAACATCAGCTCCACGAAGTACTGCCATGTCTCCTTTGACACACACACTGACTCAAGCAAATCCCCAACCGATCGTATTGACCTCCAGGAAGTGCAGGACTTCACCGAGACACCGAACGGCCTCGAGGGTCAGAGCGATGCTGTCAGTTTAGGATGGACGAGTTGGGAGAGACGCAAAACTCAGGTCTTCCCAACCTGCCAGAAGGATGAGGAGTGTTTGGTTTGGAGTTCCTCCTGCTCTGGGTGTGCTTCCTGCGCTGAGTTCACACCTGTGTTCTGGGCAGCCTCCTGTTCTCCCCCAACACCACCTGTCCTGATAGCAGAAGATGGATGACAGCTCTCAGAAGGGCAGGATGTCAGTTCCTTGGTGGAGCAGTGAAGCTTCTCTGCTTTGAGAAATGGGCCTTCATCCTGGCTTCTCAGCTGCGTTGGAACACACGTCGACATTCCTCCGCTGAGATTAGACATGATCTAGTCTGGTGCTATACGTCATCCATCCGTCTCATCCTCTTTTAGGACAGCGTATTATATTACCAGTTGAACTAGTCATCCATGGCCAAACATCCTATTTATGTTATGAAGACTTCAGAAAAGATTTATTTGTGACACCTATTAATACATCTATCTCAAAATACCCCTGGGCATCACTGTTCACTCATTCTGCCTGTGTTTGTTTCTCCTTCAGGTGCTTGTGCTCCATCCTCTTCTGTATGACTACACTGAGGGCTTGTAGTTAGATGAACGCTCTCCAAACCACAACAAATGGACAAATGAACTTTCCAGCACCCTGGAGCTGTAAATACTGTTCTGACTGAGGTTATACCTGGAGGTGAGACTGTACTGTGGAGGTGAGACTGTACTGTGGAGGTGAGACTGTACTGTGGAGGTGAGACTGTACTGTGGAGGTGAGACTGTATTGTGGAGGTGAAACTGTACTGTGGAGGTGAGACTGTACTGTGGAGGTAAGACTGTACTGTGGAGGTGAGTCTGTACTGAGGAGGTGAGTCTGTATTGTGGAGGTGAAACTGTACTGTGGAGGTGAGACTGTACTGTGGAGGTGAGACTGTACTGTGGAGGTGAGTCTGTACTGTGGAGGTGAGTCTGTATTGTGGAGGTGAGACTGTACTGTGGAGGTGAGTCTGTACTGTGGAGGTGAGACTGTACTGTGGAGGTGAGACTGTACTGTGGAGGTGAGTCTGTATTGTGGAGGTGAGACTGTACTGTGGAGGTGAGTCTGTACTGTGGAGGTGAGACTGTACTGTGGAGGTGAGACTGTACTGTGGATGTGAGACTGTACTGTGGAGGTGAGACTGTACTGTGGAGGTGAGACTGTATTGTGGAGGTGAGACTGTACTGTGGAGGTGAGTCTGTACTGTGGAGGTGAGTCTGTACTGTGGATGTGAGACTGTACTGTGGAGGTGAGACTGTACTGTGGAGGTGAGACTGTACTGTGGATGTGAGACTGTACTGTGGAGGTGAGACTGTACTGTGGAGGTGAGACTGTATTGTGGAGGTGAGACTGTACTGTGGAGGTGAGTCTGTACTGTGGAGGTGAGTCTGTATTGTGGAGGTGAGACTGTACTGTGGAGGTGAGACTGTACTGTGGATGTTTAGACACGTTGTCAGGAAGGTTCCTGTGTTGGCTCTGCAGTCACCCCATCAGTCATGACTGTAAGATCACGGCTCCTAACACTGATAATAACTGGAGAGGACAGATACCTGGCAGATACACCAGCCTGCAGGAGGGGATCCCTCACTGAATTGCTCCTTCCAAGGTTTCTTACATTTTTTTGTTCCTAGTGAGTTTTTCTGGGAGTTTTTCCTTGTCTTCCTTGAGGGTTTAGGTTGGTTGAGGGGCAGTTCTATGGGCATATGTGAAGCCCTCTGTGACATTGCTTGTAAAAAGGGCTATACAAATAAATGTTGATTTGATTTGATTTTAGAAAAATGAAGGCCATCTTAAATAAATGCCTTCCTCTTGTCTTTCTCTCATCTTCGTCTCATCTTCCTCTTCTCCCAGACTCTAAAACAAGTGACATGCTCCATAAGCAAAATGCAGACAGGAAAGGTATCTATGGTGACAGCCCCAGACATCTGTCCTGAAGGAGGGTGGAAGGGGGGGTGGGGTGGTGATAACCTGTCGTACCACTGCAGGACTCCGGGTCCAAGGTTGGCCTGCGCTCATCTCTGTCACACAAACAGTCTGTGGTAATCAAAATAAAACATGCCTGATGAGATACCAACTACTGTCAGCTTTCCCAGAAGACACTGCGATAAGGCCAGTCCACCACGCCACCAAACAGAAACATCTCCTAGCTGCCTGTCTGCCTGTCTGCCTGTCTGCCTGTCTGCCTGTCTGCCTGCCTGCCTGTCTGCCTGTCTGCCTGTCTGCCTGTCTGCCTGCCTGTCTGCCTGTCTGCCTGTCTGTCTGTCTGTCTGCCTGCCTGCCTGTCTGCCTGTCTGCCTGTCTGCCTGTCTGCCTGCCTGTCTGCCTGTCTGCCTGTCTGTCTGTCTGCCTGTCTGCCTGTCTGCTTGTCTGTCTACCTGCCTGCCTCCCAGTTTTTGACCCTGGCAGACAGGCAAAGACCCTGGTGTGGAAGGGAGCCTGGAGATGTGCGGTGCGCTCCATCCACCGCTATCCAGGTGATCTAACTCAAATACCCCCATCCCCGCCGTGCAACAACAAAGGGAACGCGCTGCCCCTAATCTGTATTCCGTGCCATGTGCGTGCCAGAGGGAGAGGGGGGGGGGGGGGCGCGAAGGCGCGCGAAGGCTGCTGGCTGCTGGCTGCATCGTGTTTTTGGGGGACTGCTTGTCTTTTGTTTGAATGGTGGAGATAAGCGAAGCAAAGTTCAAACAGACGAAGGAGAACGTCCCTTCAGCACGAGACAGTCTTCATAAGGACGCGGAGCGAGACGGTCTTCATTAGGACGCGGAGCGAGATGGTCTTCATTAGGACGTGGAGCTCCGAGCTCAAGTGGAGGTCATCAAAGATGCAGACCACACTTCTCTGAAGGAGGGTGACTCTGTCCTCAGGCTGCTAATGAGATCATTGTACCTACCTACCTACCTACCTACCTACCTACCTACCTACCCACCTACCCACCTACCCACCTACCTACCTACCTTCCTATCTACCTACCTACCTACCTACCCACCTACCCACCTACCCACCTACCTACCTACCTACCTACCTACCCACCTACCCACCTACCCACCTACCTACCTACCTTCCTATCTACCTACCCATATACCTACTTACCCACCTACCCACCTACCCACCTACCCACCTACCCACCTACCTACCTACCTACCTACCTACCTACCCACCTACCTACCTACCCACCTACCCACCTACCCACCTACCCACCTACCCACCTACCCACCTACCTACCTACCCACCTACCCACCTACCCACCTACCTACCCACCTACCCACCTACCCACCTACCTACCTACCTACCTACCTACCTACCCACCTACCCACCTACCTACCCACCTACCCACCTACCCACCTACCTACCTACCTACCTACCCATATACCTACTTACCCACCTACCCACCTACCTTCCTATCTACCTACCCATATACCCACCTACCTACCTACCTACCCATATACCTACTTACCCACCTACCCACCTACCTTCCTATCTACCTACCCATATACCTACCTACCTACCTACCTACCTACCTACCTACCCACCTACCTACCTACCTACCTACCTACCTACCTACCTACCTACCTACCCACCTACCTACCTACCTACCCACCTTCCTACCTACCTACCTACCTACCTACCTACCTACCTACCCACCTACCTACCTACCTACCTACCTACCTACCTACCTACCCAGTTAGACTCCTCTGCTATGCTGCGGTTTCCTTGTTTGTTTTTCATGAATTAACTTGGCCTGAACAGGGTTCTGCTTGTGTTTTTAAGAGGGCTGCTTCTATATATTCCGAGGTCTTTTGATCGTTCCTGCTCTCGACGTCTTGAACAGTCAGCAGGCGTTCTTACCCTCAGTAAACAGCTGTGAAGTCTTAAGAAGTTAGAGGCAGTGAATCAGGTCCAGGCCTTGCTGTGATGGTAAAACTCCACAGGTCTCTCCACAGGTTCCAACACTGAGGCGCTTGTGCTGCTGAGGGGGGTCAACTGGAACTGACACCAGGTATGACCCGCTTTCGCTCACAGGCTTTGAGTTGCGTAGACAAACCCCAGCCTGACGCTCATGTGTTTGTTTTGAGTGAACGCCATTTCTGGCGAAAAGGGGGTCGCTGGTGAGTGTTTGGGAGCTTACAAACCCAATTGTAACCGTCACCCCGAATGAGGTTTGATGTGTAAATTGGTGACAAGCCTGACTCAGAACCACAAACAAAAGTCAGTACCACAGAAAACTGTGAAGGGCATTTATTTGTTTTGAACCAAAATAGGGGGAATTTCAGACTAAACATAGCACTCTCTCTCTTAAACGTGATTGGGTGGCCACCCGCAGACCCTAGTTAGGCCTGATGTTGTCATGCTGGCAGGCAGTGGGGTTGTCACGGTCAACACCAACACCAGTACCCTGACACACACCCACACAAACACACGCCACGGATTTTGAATGTGGAAGCTGAACCAAGTGAGACCGAACACAGTTCCAGCCTTGTTTTGCTGCTTCTTAGTTCTGCTGGTCGCTCCTCGCAGAAGGGAAGCATTTGATGGACAGTAGTTCAACAGACCAGCGGTCAACGTTGCTCCGAATTCATTCCCTGAGGCTGAAAGAGACATTCGCAAAGGCAATTTCCCCTTAAATGTAAATGTTTCCAACATGCATCGTCGGGGGGGGGGGGGGGGGGGGGGGGGGAGGGGGACCAGCCAAGTGGACTAGCTCCAAGTGACATTACAACTTTCCATAACGTTAGCCAGTCCTCAGGGTCCCCATTCAAGCTCTGGGAGAGAGCGGAGAGCGTCAGGGAGAGTTGCTCCTAGTCTCTGGAATGTCCCCTCGCTTAGAGCTGTGGAATGGCAGCAAAGACAGACCCGGGGAAGGCAGATATCTGAAGAATGGACGCTGGGTCGTGGGAAGTCTAGGTTGTCAGTCCCGGTCGCCACAAAACATGCACGTTGTCGGAAGGAGATGTGGCGCATGATGTTGCGCAGATGCAAAACACAAAACAAATCTGTTTTCCGAGGACTTTTGAGCGACATCTTTGGACGAGCCTGAACAGCAGTCAGCGCTCGAGGCTTTTCAGCACTTCTACGTGTCAGAAGCTTGGGCAGTTTGTCAGAGAGAGGAAGTCCAAGCAGTTGAAGAGGAAACGTGTTCCTGTTCACATTCATACTTAGTCATTTCGCAGCCTCTCTCATCCAGAGCGACTTCAGATTCAGATTCAGATTACTTTATTGATCCCGAGGGAAACTCCTTTGTTGACTTACATCTATTGTCACGAGCTTTCGGTAATGACCGAAAGGACAAGATCGCGGATACAAGCGGTCTGAATGAGTTTCCTCCGCAGGGTGGCCCGGGCGCTCCCGTAGAGAGCTCGGTCACACGGGAGGAGCTCGGAGTAGAACCGCTTGAAAGGAGCCAGCTGAGGTGGTTCGGGCATCTGTTTCGGATGCCTCCTGGACGCCTCCCTCGCAGAAGAAAATGGATGGATAGATTTAAAGCAGGTACAGAGACATTCCCCCTTGAGGCAAGTAGGGCGAAGTACCTTTCCTAAGGACACAACATCATGTTGCCTTAATAGGGAATCAAACTCGCAACCTTCCGATCACTAGCCCAACACCTTAACCACTCAGCCACCTGACTCCCTGTTTGCAGTTGTGACTTATCTAAAACACTTCGTCTTGGGGCTTCCGTGCGCTGGCTTGACGTTGGAAGGCAAGAGATTAGAAAAGACATGAAAACAGAAATGCAGCCCTCCTGTGGAGAGACACAAGTCATCCAATCATCCCCAATCATCCCCCCCTCACCCCCCCCCCCCCCACACACACACACACACACTCCTAGCTGGATTTCTGTTAGGTGTGACGTCATATTCGTGGCAGACAGTTTTTCTCCTTGCGGGTAATTATCACCGGGCGTTCTGTTCGACTCCGCCCACTCAACGGTTCTGCCTCTCGCAGGTGCCGCTGTGTCACATGACCAGAGATCCAACACCACAGACCCACAGGGGGGAAACAGAAAACTGAATACTTACTAAACTGCTTTAGCCAAAAACCTTCAGCGAACGTTTTGTTTTTTCCCTCAGTAACACAACCAGAGAAACCAGAATGGTATTGATGTGCATGGTGGTTGTC